>JAGFNQ010005287.1:71187-126269 GCA_024364735.1 Boesenbergia rotunda
TTAAATTAAATTAGATGAATTGTTTTCTGAGTTAGAACTTCATGAACAGACTAACTGCAATATGGCCGAGAAAGGAATTGCCTTTGTTGCAGGAAAAATTGGAAGATCGACAAAGAAGAAACCTCAACCTGAACCCGAGTCTAACTCAGACTCAGACGCAGAAGACGAAGAAGGAGATCAATCTGAGCTGGTCCGACTGGCCCGAAGCTACTATAAAAAATTGAAAAACCAAGTCAACACACGGAGGACAAGCCGAAGAAAGGACGAACCAGCTGAACCTCGCGAATAACAAAAACAAGCCCAACGTAACCTGCTACGAGTGCAAGAAGAAGGGCCACTACAAGACGGAGTGTCCAAACCTAAAGGAGAACAAAAAGACAAGAAGAAAGAAAGCACTCCAAGCAACCTGGGACGAATCGTCATCAGAAGAAGAAGAAGAAGACCCCAGTCAAACCTACTAGCCTGACCGCTTCAGAAGAAGTCGAGACCGAGTCAGAGTCAGAAAAGGACGACGGCAGACTAACCTTTTCAGAAGACGGCGAAATCAAGTAAGCGGTTTCAATAAAAGTCAATTGAACGAACTTATTCCTATCTTTCTCGAGATTGGCGAAAGCCAAACTCGAGTCGAATCTCTCCGACAGGAAGTAAACTCCTGAAAGAGGGAGCTGACTCTAATCCTTAGCCGAGAAAGTTCAAGAAGGAACTCCTACTCAAGTTGAAAAACTTGAGAAAGAGAACTCCTCCCTGAAACTCAGGTTAAGGATCTTAGAGCGGCCTTAGAACTATTCACTTCTGGTTCCAAGGTCTTGACATGATTCTTGGAAAACAGAAGTCCGTTCTAAATCGATCCGGACTTGGCTATAGAACCAAATCCCGACAAAGATCTTACTTTGCTGTACTGAATCAGTCCAGAAGTAAAGTTCAGGCATGGGTACCTAAACTATGCCTGAACAAACCAATTGGATCAAATCAGTATTGGATCCCCAAGGACAAGATTCACATCTTGCCTAATTATTATCGTGGCTATAGTCCAGGGGGAGCCAAATTAAAAACTATTTTTATTGTTAAATAGAATTTAATTCTTTCAATTTGCCTGATTGATTGTTTATTTAAACTTATGCAATTTACCATGCTTAGACTTAGGTTAGTATAAGGACAGAACAAACTTAACTGAAACTTGAAAACATAGTATTGGGTGGAGGTGAGATGATAGTACGTTAGGGAAACCAATTCTAATAAGATCAAGTTCACTTGGTCTCTTTAGACTGGTGAAACTAGCCGAAGCTACCGATCCAAAATCCAAACTAGTTAGACCAGAACTTTTTCAAAGATTAATTTTGAAAATGAAACTTCATTAAACGGCTTTGTCAAGGAAAGGGTTGATGATCCAATAAGGCTACGGCCAAAGAAGGCCTAGTGCCTCGCCAAGACCTGGAAGCCAATTTTTGAATTTCAAATTCAAATTACTTTTTGTAAAATTCAAATCTAACACAATTTTCAATTAAGTATAGATTCAAACATCTCCTTTCAAAATAAATTGAAATGTTTTCAAAAACTAATTAAGAGTTTCAAAATAAATCATGGTTTTCAAAAATTCTTTTATCAAAACCTGTCTCACAAAACCTATAAGGCTAACGTGATTGAGAACCCTAGATATTGGGTGAGACAGACTAGTCAGTGAAAATCAATTTAAGCTATTCCTAACTCTAATTGGATCCAAATCAATAAAACTCTTTATGTGTAGGAACATAAAGATTTGGACCAATGGATGTTGGATAGCGGTTGCTCCAGACACATGACTGGAGATAAATTGAAGTTCACCAAACTCAAGCTCAAGAACCTAGGCTCAGTAGCATTTGGCAACAATGCTACACTCAAGGTAATTGGGTCAGGTAATATTGAGCTTAAATCTAACTTTATTATTAAGAAAGTCTTTTGGTTGAAAACTTCAATTTTAACCTGCTTAGCATAAGTCAGTTATGTGATTCTGGTTATATAGTCACTTTCAACAATTCTAACTGCCTGATTAGAAATGTACAAGACTCAGAAACCATGCTTAAGGGCACTAGGAAAAATAATGTATACACTATAAACCTTCCTCTAGTACCCAAATGTATGTTAACTCAGTTAGAACAATCGAACCTCTGGCATAGGAGATTAGGTCATACCAATTTGAGAACTATCTCAAAAGTCACCCAGCTTGGCCTAATCAAAGGTATCCCCAAAATTAAAAACAATGAAAACCTAATATGTGAATCATGTAATCAAGGTAAACAAACCAAATCTAATCACAAAACAATTCAATCTGACCTAACTCAAACCACACTTGAGCTCCTGCACCTTGACCTATTTGATTCACATGGAGCCAAGTCACTAAGCGGGAACCGATACTGCTTAGTAATAGTTGATGATTATTCTAGGTTTACCTGGGTTAGGTTTCTAAAAACCAAAGATGAAACCTTAAAACTATTTAATGATTTCTGTAAATTGATTGAAAATCAAAACGATACCAAAATTAAAAGACTTAGGAGTGACCACGGGGGAGAATTTGAAAATTAACGGTTCGAGGAATTCTGTAAGGTCAATGGGTATTTACATGAATTTTCATGTCCTAGAACCCCCCAACAAAATGGAATAGTCGAAAGAAGGAATAGAACCTTACAAGAAGCCGCTAGGGCGATGCTCAACGAATTTAGCTTAGCAAACCAATATTGGGCAGAAGCAATTAGTACAGCTTGTTACATCCAAAATAGGATTCTGATTAACAAGCGACACAACAAAACACCCTATGAACTGTACTACCATAGGCTCCCAAATCTACACTACCTAAGGGTCTTTGGATGCAAAGTTCATATCCTAAACACCAAAGACTACTTAGGGAAATTTCAATCCAAATCAATCCTAGGTATCTTCCTAGGATACTCAACCACAAGTAGAGCCTATAGAGTTTACAACAAACAAACTAAGAAAATTGAAGAAACAACTAACTTAATATTTGATGAAGAAGTCAACTCAACATCTGATAATCCAAACCTAACTTCATCAAATTCTGATCAAGAAAATAATGAACAAACTAGTGAACCCTTAATTGAATCCTTAAACGAACTAACTATTGAACCAATTAATGAGTCAACTGAACCAACAAATGAACCAGCCCAAAGGGTCGAATCAAACAGTGAACCAAACCGACCAGCCGGACCTGAGGCTGAACCAAGTTCTAGGAGAACAAAGAAACCCAGACTTAGTCACCCAACCGATCAAATTGTGGGTGATCCAACTCTAGGAGTCAGGACTAGATCCTCCTATAGAAACCTTAGTCAAATAGCTATGATATCAAAAATAGAACCCAAAACTATAGATGAAGCCCTACCTGACCCTGATTGGATCATAGCTATGCAAGAAGAATTAGCCCAATTTGAGAGAAACCAAGTCTGGGAACTAGTGCCTAAACCTGAAGGCAAATCCATCATAGACACTAAGTGGGTCTTTAGGAATAAGCTAAATGATCAAGGAGAAATAGTTAGAAATAAAGCCCGCTTAGTAGCCAAGGGATTCAGCCAAGTAGAGGGATTAGATTACGATGAAACATATGCCCCAGTAGCTAGACTTGAGTCCATTAGAATGTTGTTAGCCTTTGCATCCCATAAAGGATTTAAGCTATACCAAATGGATGTAAAGTCAGCCTTCCTAAATGGGTTCATTAAAGAAGAAGTTTATGTAGGACAACCCCCCGGGTTTGAGGACTTAGACAAACCTGACCACGTTTACAAATTAACTAAAGCACTATATGGGTTAAAACAAGCACCTAGGGCCTGGTATGAACGTTTATCAACTTACTTAACCTCTAAAGAATTTAAACAAGGGCAAATTGACTCAACATTATTTATTAAAACCCTAGGAAAAGATATATTTATTGCCCAAATTTACGTAGATGATATAATCTTTGGATCCACCAACACAAACTTCCTAAAAGAGTTTGTAAAGATAATGGAAAATGAATTCGAAATGAGTTTGGTTGGTGAGCTTACCTTTTTCCTAGGACTACAAATCAAACAAGCTAGAGATGGAAACTACGTCCATCAATCCAAATATGCTAAAGAGTTAATAAAGAAATTTAAAATGGATAACTCTAAAAGCATAAATACCCCCATGACAACTAATGTAAAAATAGATAGTGACCCTGATGGCAAGCCAGTAGACCTCAAACTGTATAGAAGTATGATAGGTAGTCTACTGTACCTTACAGCCAGCAGACCTGATATTCTTTTTGCTGTAGGGATGTGTGCTAGATACCAAACCTGTGCTAAGGAAACACACTTAGCAGCCCTAAAAAGAATACTAAGATATGTAAAGGGCACCCTAAATGTAGGGATTTGGTATCCTAGAACCTCAACCTTCAATTTGTCAGGATACTCGGATTCTGACTATGCTGGTTGTAAATTAGATAGAAAGAGCACAAGTGGAAGCTGCCAACTGTTAGGAAATAGTCTAGTAAGTTGGTGCAGCAGAAAACAACATTGTGTGGCTCTGTCCACAACTGAAGCTGAGTATGTAGCCTTAGGAGAATGTGTAGCACAACTTTTATGGATGATGCACACTCTTAAGGACTTCCAGCTCAACTACACCCAAACTCAAGTATTTATTGACAATATAAGTTCAATCAATCTAACTAAGAACCCAATCCAACATTCCAGAACAAAACATATAGAAGTTAAACATCACTTCGTAAGAGACCATGTAGCCAGGGGTGAGATAGTACTTAACCATATAGACTCAAAATCCAACTTAGCTGATATATTCACAAAACCATTACCTGAGTCTGAGTTCAGCTCACTAAGAAGGCAGTTAGGATTGTGCTCTGTAGAATAGATTAACTTTACTGTTGATTTTTTTTGTTTACTTGATTTAAAAATCAGTTTCTAAAAATAGAATTTTGAAAAACTGTTTTACTAATTTCAAAATCAGTTTGTTTTTTTCGACTTAGTTTTCTTTCAAAACTACCCCTTTTTAAAACTAGGGATTTTTCACAAATGGTCTTAGCTTAGGCCCTAACCCTAGAACTGCATGCACCTATAGATTTAGAAGCCAGCATCTCACAAGCACCTTAGGGTACTTTGATTGATAACCTAGAAAGGGTTGAGATGCTTAGGTCTTTGCCTTAATTCAAGATGCTTTAAGTCAGTGCATCTGCAGTAATTGGGGCACTAAATACAATTTTTACAGCAATCCAGTTAAGTGTCAAGTTTAGAAAATCTAACTTGAACAGAAACACTTAACTTGACTAACTCTAGCGAAAACTATTGCTTATAACAGTTAGTAAGTAGCTAAATGGGTTAGACAGGTCCCTACAAGAGAAAATTAACTAATTTGGTCTAAATCTTGGTTCAGTACAACAAAATCATACGAATATTTTTCCTTTATAAAAGTCATTTCTTTTATGCAATTTAATTTCTGCAATATCTATCTGTTTTTGATATATGACAAAGGGGGAGAGATAGATAGGAAAGGAGAGAGTTCAAAATTTTCAAATTTTTTTCGAACTCTCAAATTTTTTTTTCAAAAAGTTAGCTACTTTTCAAAGCTTTTCAAAAACCTTTCTAGAAATACTTAAGTTTTTTAAGAAAATCCTACTAAGTACTTAAGTTTATTAAGTACTAAGTTTTTATAAGTACTTTAAGCTTAAGTTTTTCAAAACTTTTATAAGTCTTTAAGCTTAAGTTTTTCAAAACTTTCATAAGTACTTTAAGCTTAAGTTTTACAAAACTTCCATAAGTACTTTAAACCTAATTTACTAAGTACCTAAATTGTTTCAAAGTTTACTAAGTGCTTAAGTTTTTCAAATCCTACTTAACTTAAAAGTTTTCAAAAACTTATTGAGTACTTTAAACTTAAGGCTTCAAATTTTTGTTAAGTACTCTAAACTCATGCTTTCAAAAATTCCTCTATGAACTTTTAAAACTTAAGTTATCAAAAGATTTCCAAAGTATCTAAACCTAAGTTTTCAAAGTGCAAAATCATTCCAAGTAAGGTTTTTTAACTTAGAACCCCACGACGTTTTGAAAAAAATCTAGGGGAAGATTCCCTCCAGGGGGAGGGAACAAATTTTTATGCTTTTGATTAAACTTAACTTTTTGAACTAGGGTTGCCATAAATCAAAAAGGGGGAGATTGTTGGTGCAGAAAGCACCAAAGTCAAACCTGTGTTTTGATAATGGCAACAGGGTTCAAGAGTTAAGTCTTACTTGTTATTTAACATGTCACTTGAGTGTGCAGAGTAAAAAGCCCTAGCGAAGGACTGCTAGGCACTGGCGAAGGAATGCCAGAGTGAAAAGCCCTAGCGAAGGACTGGTAGGCACTGGCGAAGGAATGCCAGAGTAAAAAGCCCTAGCGAAGGACTGCTAGGCATTGGCGAAGGAATGCCAGAGTGAAAAGCCCTAGCGAAGGACTGCTAGGCACTGGCGAAGGAATGCCAGAGTGAAAAGCCCTAGCGAAGAAATGCTAGGCACCGGGCGAAGGACAGCTCGGCATCCAAGACCTGGCAAAGGACCGTCAGGCAAAAGTCCAACCAGAGGAACGGTTGGCATCAGGTACACTCTCCCGAGAGGAGTAGGTGAGGACGCGTTCCCCGTCGAGGGATCAGTAGGCGTCGGTTCGACCTAGGGTTCCATTTTGGAGACCCAAAGTCAGAACCAAGATAGCCAAGGCTGTATAAACTAATATTTTATTATTTTATTGTGTTTTGGACTAACCCTGGATGCAGGACCGAAGGAACGAGTGTCTGCAGCTCAGAGAGCCTCAAAGGAATGAGGCAATAGCTGACCAGGGCACCCGGAGTGTCCCGGGCGCCCCCAAGGTGAACACAAAACACAAGAAAACAAAGGGAGCTTCGACAGTTCAACTCCCGGGCACCCCCGCTGCTCCCGGGCGCCCCCAGCGCTCCGGGCGCCCCCAGCGCTCCGGGCGCCCCCAACAGCAAAGTACCGAAGCAGCTCCCCTCGAAGCCAAGAAGATAGAAGTTTGACCCGGTCAATCCGGGCGCCCCGAGCGCTCCGGGCGCCCCGGTCAAAACTGATCCCGAAGGTAAAGGGATCAGACGCTGACCGAGCAACTTGCGGATCAAATGCCACGTGGGGGGGGGGGCACCCCTGACGTCCTGGGCGCCCCAGGCCCTATATAAAGGGCCCTCGACCCCAAGCTTCGAAAATCACTTTGAACCAACGCTTATACGCTCTTTTGCTCTCGCGCCTCGCTCCGGAAACCTCCCAACTCGAGCCGACGACGTCCCGTTGCTCCGAAAAAGACCATCTCCATCGGACGTCGGTAAAAGAAGAGCTTCTTTTAATTGTTAAGTTTACCGTGCCATATTTTGTAAATCAATTTGTAAACTGTTATTGCGCTTCATATAGAATTGCCCAAAGTAAACGGTCAACGACCGTGGGCCTTGGAGTAGGAGTCGACCTAGGCTCCGAAGCAAGTAAAAAATACTGTGTTCGCGTGTTTGCCTTTATCTTCCGCTGTGCAATCGCTTTTTACATAAATCTGAACGATTTCCGATATTCACCCCCCCTCTATCGGTTTTCTCGATCCAACACGATCAGCCCTATGCCTGATCAGTCTGGTGACCGATCAGGGTTCCTGATACTCCCTGATACGAACTGAAATGTTCAGTTTCAAAATTTCTAAATCTCTCCAAGGAGTTCTGATGAAGTTTATCGAACTTGGACATGATCTCATGACTAAAATTGATCCCTGAACGAGGATCAAAGGTCCTTATAGGTTCAACAATCACTTTGACCCATCCAAATGGAGTCAAACTCAATCAACAATCAATCAAGCAATTTCAACTAAGTTTGTATCAAATTCAGGTTTCCAATCAAGTTACCTTGATTAGAATGTCCAAGTATGATCATGGAGCCAGATACACATATGTTATGTATCGGTTTTCCCCATACTTGGTCACCGAAGTGATTATTATCTCGTCAACTTAACTTCTCAAGAGATGCATTGACATTTTGAGAAATTGAGTTGATCCTAACATCTCACCCCATTTCTAGCAAACAAAAACGTTTTGTTAAACCTTATAGTTTGTGTGAGATGTCCCCAAAGTTACCCAATTGTTTCCCAACAATTTTGAAATAATCATGAAGGGTTTTAATGCAATTCAATCCTATGAAGCACGACACATTCCCAACTCTCTTCTTAAGAAACTAAACTCATTTTCGGGGAGTGGTTTAGTGAAAATGTCGGCTAGGTTTGATTTGGACTCTACATGAGAGAGTACAATATCTCCCCTAGCTACATGATCCCTAATGAAGTGGTGACGCACCTCAATATGTTTGGTCCTCGAATGATGGACTGGATTCTTGGTTAAGTTAATTGTGCTAATGTTATCATATAACACTTGCACACCCTTGTAACTCAATCCATAGTCCTCTAAAGTATGTATCATCCACAACAATTGTGATACACTCTCTCCCATGGCGATATATTCTGCCTCGGTCGTGGAGAGAGCAACACAATGTTGCTTCCGACTTGACCAACTAACTAAAGATGACCCTAAGAATTGGCAACCTCCACTTGTGCTATTTCGGTCCAACTTACATCCAGCATAGTCGGAATCCGTGTAGCCAATTAAATCAAATGATTCGGTAAGGGGGTACCATAGACCGACTCCAATTGTGCCTTTGAGATATCTCAAAATTCGCTTAACGGCGATTAGGTGAGATTCCTTGGCACAAACTTGATACCTAGCGCACATACCCACAGCAAATAGTATATCAGGTCGACTCGCTGTAATGTATAGCAAACTGCCTATCATGCTTCGATACTGAGTCAAGTCAACGGGTTTACCACTCTCATCATTGTCTAATCTTGTGTTTGTAGCCATGGGAGTGGTTACCTCTTTTGAATCACTCATATTGAATTTTCGAAGCATTTCTTGTGTGTATTTCGATTGGTGCACATGGATCCCATCTCGGGGTTGCTTGATTTCAAGTCCAAGGAAGAAAGTCAATTCTCCCACTAGACTCATCTCAAATTCACTCTCCATGTGTCCAATGAACTCATTTAAATAACCCTTATTATTTGAGCCACAAATTATGTCATCGACATATACTTGGGCTACAAAAATATTGTCACCATCTCTCCGCAGAAACAGTGTAGGGTCTATTTGGCCTCTAACGAAGCCCTTCTCAATTAAGAATGTCGAAAACCGCTCATACCAAGCTCGAGGTGCTTGTTTAAGGCCATAAAGTGCCTTTTTGAGCTTGAACACGTGGTTTGGAAATTCGGTACTCTCAAACCCCGGAGGTTGTTCAACATAGACTTCTTCTCTAATCAAACCATTTAGAAAGGCCGATTTGACATCCATTTGGTATAGCTTGAAGCCACGATGTGCTGCAAATGCAAGCATCAATCGGATGGATTCCAATTGTGCCACGGGAGCATAGGTCTCATCATAATCAAGGCCTTCAACTTGATTGTAGCCCTTAGCTACCAAGCGTGACTTGTTTCTAATGATTTCTCCCTTATGGTTCAATTTGTTCTTGAAGACCCATTTGGTTCCAATAATGGTGGTCTTCTTAGGTCTAGGGACTAAGTCCCAAACCTGACTTCTCTCAAATTGACCTAGTTCATCTTGCATTGCAATGATCCAATCGGGATCATTTAATGCTTCATCAATTTTTCTTGGTTCAATTTCGGAAATTAGGGCAACTTCATTAGCCTCATTCCGGAAGAATGATCTAGTCCTAACCCCATGATGGATGTCTCCAACAATTTGGTCTTGGGGATGACTAGAGGCTAATCTAGTTTGCCTAGGAGTTGGTGGTGCTTCTTGAGCGGGTTCACTAGACACAAGTTCAGCCTCAGGATCCGGCTGATCAATGGGTTGTCTAGGTTCACCGTCATCAGACTCATCACCATCAACAACACTTAGAGTTTCTTTCAAACTTAGTCTCCTAAGTTCAAGTTGAACTCCTTCTACATTTTCTGATTGGTCACTTAATTTTGGAATTTCTTCAAAAACCACATCAGAAGACTCTTCAACTAATCTAGATTTCTTGTTGTAGACTCGGTAAGCTTTACTAACGAGGGAGTACCCGACTAGTATCCCTTCATCAGCCTTTGCCGTGAACTTCCCAGGATGGTCCTTGGTGTTTAGAATGAACACCTTACAACCAAACACCCTAAGGTGTTTAACCGTAGGTGGTTTCCCAAACCAAAGTTTATGGGGAGTCTTTCCTAGAAACCTATGAATGAGGACCCGATTTTGCACGTAGCAAGCTGTATTTACAGCTTCGGCCTATAAGTAACTCAGGAGTGAGTACTCATTAAGCATGCTTCGTGCAGCCTCTTGAAGTACACGGTTCTTCCTCTCTACAACACCATTTTGTTGTGGTGTTCTAGGAGTAGAGAACTCATGCTTATAACCTCTATCCTAACAAAATTCTAAAAACCTTTGGTTTTGAAATTCACCTCCATGATCACTTCTAATTGTCTTAATGGTTGATGATTTTTCATTTTCAACTCTTCTACAAAAAAAAAATGAAAATTTCTAAGGTTTGGTCCTTATATTTTAAAAAGTAAGTCCATGTATATCTAGTGAAATCATCAATGATAACAAAACAATATCTACTTCCATTCAATGATATGATGGTACTACAATCAAATAGATCCATATGAAGTAAATCTAATGCATTGGAAGTACTTACAGCACTTTTACCTTTATGTGCAGATTTTGTTTGCTTACCCATTTGACATGCATCACAAAGTTTGTCTTTCTCATACTTGATGCTTGGTAAGCCACAGACTAGTCCCTTGTTGGTCAACTTCCGGATGTTCTTCATGTTAACATGTGCTAGCCTCCGGTGCCAAAGGGTGGACTCTTCTTCTTTTGACATGAAACACTTAGCAGAAACATTAGTAGCACTTTTAAATGAAACTTGATAAATGTTGTCTACTCTTGTTCCTACTAGTACCGTGTCCAAAGTGTCATGTTGTCTAACTAGACATTTAAAATTCTAAGACATTCGGATATTTGAATGTCTCCTATTCCTATGACCTTAAGACTACCATTGTTACCAAATGATACATTACCTCTACTTTTCTTGTGAAGTGTGGTAAACAATGATCTATCCCCGGTCATGTGTTTAGAGAATCCACTATCAACGAACCAAGTTGATAGATGCTCCCCCTTAATCATAACCTACACAATTCAAAAAATAGAAGTTTTAGGTACCCAAACCTTGGGACCTAAAGCATCAACTAAACATGACTTAGGCACCCATGCCTTGACAACTTTCTTTTGAGTCTTGGGTGTTCTAGATTGTCTCATGTCAGTCCTAGACATGAGAGACACAAATGACGGTTCCTTAGGACGGTAACCAATACCGGCCCTATTGTAAACTGCCCTTTGGGCATTTAGGATCATATCTAGGGTCTTAGAGCTAGTTGAGAACTTCCCAAGAATACTCTTGAGCTTCTCAACTTCACTCTTCAATGATTTGTTCTCTTCTACTAACAAGTTATCATGCAAATCATTTACTTCCTCAACCTTAGAGGATTTCAAATTTACAATCTCAAGTTTCAATGATTTGATTTCATCTTCTAACAATTCAACATGTAAATCATCAATGTTATCATCCCTAGATGCTTTCAATTGACCAATTTCTAATTGCAATGCTTTAACCTTATTTTTGGACTTCTTAAGCATACTAGTTAAACATGCAATTGCTCTATAACACTTTCCAAGCTCGGGAGAAGTTACCTCTTCATCATCCGAAGATGATGAAGCCGCGTTTGAGGAGCTTGAAGATTCATCACTGCTCTCCTCTCCAAGAGCCATGAGTGCCACATGCCTTGTGCTCTTCTCCTCCTTCTCTTCATCGGATGAGCTTGAGGATGACTCATCCCAAGTGGCCTTCAATGCCTTCTTCTTCTTCTTGGATTTTTCTTCTTTCTTTTTGGATTTCTCCTCCTTCTTCTTAAGCTTTGGACATTCATTCTTGAAATGCCCTTTCCTACCACACTCAAAGCAAGAGGCATTAGTCTTATCAAGTTTGGATTCACTAGAGTTACCTCTACTCTTGAAGCGTCAATCCCTTCTCATCATCCTTCGCACGAAGTTCGCCATTTCGGATGAAGAGGAGCCGCTGCCATCTTCTTCGGAATTGGACTCGGATTCGGAAGAGGATGAAGATGAAGAGACTTCCTTCTCCTTCTTCTTCTTGTTGGTTCGGTCCCCTACAACTAAGGCAATCCCCTTCTCCTTGGGGCCTTTGTTAGCCATTTCATGCAATTCCATCTCACAAAACAAATCATCTAACTTTACAATAGATAAATCCTTAGATACTTTGTAGGCATCCACCATGGATGACCACAAAGCATTCCTTGGAAATGCTTTCAAGACATACCTCACAAGGTCGCGATTCTCGACCTTTTCATCAATTGAATGAAGCCCATTGAGGACTTCCTTGAACCGGCTATGGAGCTCACTTACCGACTCATTCTCCTTCATGGAGAGATTTTGGAGTTGATTGAGGAACAAATCCCTCTTGGCAATTCTTGAATCCCGGGTGCCCTCATGAAGCTCAATGAGTTTGTTCCACAAGTCCTTTGCACTTGTGAAAGGACCAACTTTGATGAGTTGATCTTTGTTCATGCCACATTGTAGAGTGACAACCGCCTTCGCGTCGGCTTCACTCTTCCGAGTTTGTTCAGCAGTCCACCTCCATGATTCGAGTTCTTTGCCTTCATCATCCTTAGGAGGGGTGAATCCCTCCTTCACCGCGAACCAAGTATGGATGTCCATCTTCAAGTAATATTCCATCTTCGATCTCCAATATTGGAAATCAGCGCCATTGAAGAATGGAGGTCGGGTGGTGGAGAAGCCTTCTCTCAACGCCATCTTGTTGATAACTCTTGGATGTTAAGCCGTAAACAGAGCCCCAAGCTCTGATACCACTTATTGGAAACGGGATGGCTAGAGAGGGGGGGGGGGGTGAATATAGCCAATCACTTTTTCTTGGCACTTAGTAAGTTTTCTATACTTAACTTATCAGTAGCACAGCGGAAGAAGCAAAGGAAAATGAAGCAGTGCAGTAAACGAAAACAAAAATGAAAGCAAACAAAGACAACTACCAAGATCGCTAACAAGAGGGTTTACAAGGTTCAGGGATAACTTGCCCCTACTCCTTGGCGTGCCCTTAAGGTGGGCGATCCCTTGATCGTCGGCAGATCAAGCCCCGGTTTTCACCGGATATAACGCAACCTCCTTCTCGGTGGAGAAACCTCTCCACAGCATTTCAATCACAGATAAAGTTTAAGCACAAAGAAACAACAAGAAGGATCTTACTCAACCACTTAGCAAGGACAAGAACACAGCAAGCTTCCCTGAGCTCCACCCAGTGGCGATCTCACGCAAGAACCCCTCTTCGTGTCTTCCCACTGTCGGACTCCAAGCTCCTTGTTCTCTCCTTCAAGCGCTCAAGTAATGGATGATTGCTTCTCGATCTCTTGCTCAAATTGATGAAAACTTCAAGAACACAGCAAGCCAGTTGTGGAGAACACAAGGCGCGACAAGAACACAAGTTTTCGAACTCTACTTCCACGAAGCCAACTTCCGCCCTTTTGATTCTCCACAGCACCAGGTGACAACATCCTCCGTAGCCTCCAGCTACCACATTGCCAACGCCAGCTACCACTGAGCCCTCTCTGATCTTCCTGAGATCCCCTCAGCCATGCCCTAGTCTCGGCTCCAGTCTGCAGCTCGGCCGTTGCAACCTGAAATGGAGAATCGGACAAACCTGCTCCAAGGAATGCCTCCATTGACCTCTCCTTGAGTGTTTGAATCCTCCCCTGTCACCTGCAGCTTAATCAGACTGTTAGAGCAGCAAATCACACAGTATATCAAATATCAGAAGCAAACAGTAGCGAATCGTATACGATCAGACGCTCTGACCGCGTCTGACAGTGCAATTTGAATTAAAGTGATCGGTCACCGGACCGATCCAAGGCTTGTGGGTCGGTCACCAGACCGATCCACTGCTTCGCTGGGATTCCCAGCTCTCGCTGCTATACACGCCTGATCGGTCACCCGACCGATCAGAGTGAAGCCTGATCAGTCACTCAGACCGATCAGGACAGATGAACAGTGATTTTTTAATCAGATCCTAAGTCCCTGATCGGTCATCGGACCGTTCATGACTTGATCAGCAAGGGAACTCACTCACTTCCCGCTCCCTGATCGGTCACCAGACCGATCAGGAGCAAGGCAGTGAGGAAGCAGCCTGCTCCCTGATCGGTCACTGGACCGATCAGGAGCCACACAGTAGGTTCCTAACCTCACTGTGCGCTCCCTGATCGTTCACCAGTCCGATCAGACATCGCTGGATCGGTCACCAGACCGATCCACGAAGGAGCAGCGTGCCAATGTCCCTGATCGGTCACCAGACCGATCCAGGGACTCAAACCTAGCCCTCCAAGATAGGGTTTCATTCACCTTAGCCCTCCAAGCTAAGGATTTTTTCATCTAACTCTCCAAGTTAGGAATTTGCACCTAACCCTCCAAGTTAGGACTTTTCACCTAGCCCTCCAAGCTAGGAATTTTCACCTAGCCCTCCAAGCTAGGACTTTTCACCCAACCCTTCCGAGTTAGAACATCATCCAACCTAGGCACCTGACCCTCCAAGCCAGGACTTTTTCACCTAATCCTCCAAGATGGGAATTTGCACCTAACCCTCCAAGTTAGGACTTTTCACCTAGCCCTCCAAGCTAGGACTTTTCACCCACCTCTTCCGAATTAGGACTTTTCATACACCTAGCCCTCCAAGCTAGGATTTTCAACACCTAACCCTCCAGATTAGGATTTTCCAACACCTAGCCCTCCAGACTAGGATTTTCCATACCATGCCTGATCCCCGACCAGGACTTAATCATAATCATAATCAACCTAAACTAAAATCGATGTCAACACCAAAACAACAATCAGGGTCAGACTGCATCAACATCAAGAACCCATTTTAGATCATCAAATGAGTCTAGGGTTCAAAAAGTCAAAAAGAAAATGACTAAGGCATGAGTGCCTAAGTCTCTCATTGTTGATGCATTAAGTCCCAAAATTTGGGTACCTAAAACCTCTATATTTAGAGTTGTATAAGCATTGATTGAGGGGGAGCATCGATCAACATGGGTGGTTGATATTTGGTGCTCTGAACATTTAGCCATTCCTAGTTAGGAATGTGTTTACCATTCCCTCAAATTCACATGGATGATTTAGATTAGCATATTGTTAGTAGGAGCCCTAGAGCCAATTATGTGAAGATTGACTAGGGGCATTTTGTATCATATTCTATCATTAATTAAGGCATGTTTGGTTATTATACTTACTTTGTATTCTGTGCCGAATGACTAAGTATAATAATGTCCTTGTGTAGTAGGTTCTTATCTACATTATATCGATTGGTTGAATCGATAGTGAGATAATGTAGAGAACACTACACTAAATTATTCCTAGTCAAGCATCAATTATTCAGGGACAATATTGATGCATGGAGACTAGCATGTAGGTCAATTGATGACTTGAGCTTACAAGTCATGGATATGTGATATCAAGTTAACACATGGGTATACATTGGAGAATGTGTACTGAATGACCCGCTATGAGAAAGTTTCATAGATTGTCATATGAGTGTCATAGACTTTCTCATGTGACTATTGGTATGAATAGTCCTTAGACCTGAAGTCACCACGGTTCCCTACATAAGGAGTTATGTACTTTGGTATCGTCAAACGTCACCCGTAACAGGGTGGACTATAAAGGCGATCACTGGGTATGTAATGAATTATGCGAAGGGATGTGAGTGATGTAGATGGGATCTATCCCTCCCATATGACGGGAGTGATATCTGTGGGCCCCTTGATTGAGTAGGACTACTGAAACGCATGGGCATGCTCAATGAGTCAATATGAGATATTGATCTCATTTGTTTGAGTGAGTCTACTCGGGGATCAAGAAACATAAGATTGATTGAGAATGACACGGTCTATACCTCATTGGTAAATCTAGATATCAAGGATAGAAGGACAAGGTCATACACTATCATAGTCATGGAGGTTTAGTCGGATCTCGACTTTTCTTGTTACTTGGGTAGCAATGATGCATTGCTAGATGCCGCTCATTGTTTATGTGTCTAAAGTGTTTAGGCGCATTGCTAACGTCACGAGAACCTATTGGGTCACACACAAAGGACACAATACTTCGGAAAAGTTGATCGACAGATCTGAGCCCGAGTTGGGAACTTGGGTTCGGGGAACTCGAGTTGGGAACTCGAGAGAGACCGAGTCGGAGCTCGGCGGGCCGAGTCGGAGCTCGGCGGGCCGAGTCGGAGCTCGGCGGGCCGAGTCGGAGCTCGGCGGGCCGAGTCGGAGCTCGGTGAACCGAGTCGGAACTAGGTGGACTGGGTCGGCACTCGGCAGACTGGGTCGGAGCTCGGCAGACTGGGTCGGGAGCTTGCCACTTGGGAGACTTGGTCGGGAGACTGAGTCGGAAGCCCGAGAGGCCCGGTCGGAGTTGCATAAAGGAAAGAGAAAAGTCTCTCTTCATTGGATGAAAAAGATTCTTTTCTTGCATGGGAAATGATAAAGAGCCACATAAAAAGATGTGCTCTTTATTAGGAAGCCAAAGAGACACAAACCTCTTCATATTCATGGGATGATTATAAAAGAGGGCCTTGTGACTTTGGATGAGGTCTTCTTCTTGCCTTAGCTTTTCCCCTTCCCTTCCTCTCTTCTTCCTCTCCTCCACTCTTGGCCGAAACCTTACTGTAAGGTTCTTGGTGTTTTCGAGCTACCTCAAGTTGCTAGCACAACTAAGGTAGTTCTCCCGAAGTTGAGAGATTGTGTCCGTGTGGATACGAATAGAGGCACGGACGTTTGAACGTGCAAGAGATCCGGCGGATCTTGGACGAGCGAGATAACCGAAGGGCACGCTTCAAAGGTATAAACAGTAGATAAATCTATTAGATAGATAGCTTTGTACGAGTTTTCTTTCGCATGGATCACTCGTGGGTTCTTGTTTCCGCTGCGTTTTTATTGTTTTGTGCCGGGAGAACCCAACACATATAACTTACTCTTGCCATGGATTGGTTGAGATAATTAGTTTTCTTGTTGCAATTTATGTTTTCCTGCAAGTTATATGTCTTATCTCAAGCCTAAAGAGTTTATTTTCTTGTATGTGTTATACAACATGAATGCATGCTAAGGAAAATATCAACACATAATTTGTACTGATAAGACATCAATAGACAAGAACATGAGCTTAAGGGTTAGACTTAAGTTTTTCATAATATTTTGGAGATGAACCTAGTTGAGTATTCCATGACTTTGATGTATGTGTTATTGATATTATTCTATGGCATGAAAGTTTTGGTTAAAAACAAGATAAACACATAGTTTGTGATGGCCATTATAAAAATCTCACAAGGCATCACCAAACAAATAACATGGGTTTCAAAATTCACTGCTTATGTTGTTAACTTAGTGCTTTCTAAGACTTAGTGTATATATATATATATATATATACATCTCCTACATCTAGCTCAAGTTTATCATGTTTTATGAACCATGATTTAAACCTGATATTTATGGACAAAGTTAGGGATTATGGAATTGATATAGATTTTGAACCAACTTGAGCATATCTGTTCTTAAGATTTTTAAACAACATTCCTCTTTAAATGTCTTTGCTTTGTTGATGTGGGAAAATGCATGTTAGTTAAGGGAAACCCTTTTTAGGATCAAAGGGATCAAAACTAATTGTGTAAGGGTTTAGGAGTGGTTGGGAATTGGAAAAACTCGATTCTGAAATTTCTGGAATCTGAACGGCTTGTAAACAGCCTTTCTGTATCACACCTGATCGGTCCACCAACCGATCAGGACTCACTCTGATCGGTCTGGTGACCAATCAGATCAGTTCTGTTCAGGGAATTCTCTGTTTGGGTCAAAACTCCTTAGTCCGATCTCTTTTTCATCGAATTATATTAGTTTAATGATCATACTACACACAAATCTGATACAAACCGATTACGATTGGAACATACTCACCATACTTGGAACAAAACCTAATATTGATTTGATACAAACCTATGTTGGAATGTTCAAATTCATAAGAAAGGGTGTTGAGTCATGACTCTTGTTCTTGATGTCGTGTTTCAAAAATTTTTCAGAAATATCGTCTATTAAAGAAGTCTACACCCCTGTTATGGAATGCCAATTGTTAATGCAGTCTGATCAGGAATGTATCAGAGTTTCAGGAATTTTTCTGAAATCTGATCGCTCCCCAGACTAATAAGAAATATTTTTGTATCGAATAATCAACGAACCTGATCGATCACGAAGACTAATCAGGATTATGTGTCGGATACAGCTGCATTCCTAACTTGTCATATGAAACATATACATGTTTGACCATGATATGATTCTGTATATGTTTTCATGTGAGATTCACACTTAGTGCTGTATGATGCATATACATTGTTGCCATGATGCATTTATGGTATATGCCTCTCATATGCAATTCAACTTTATCCTTCATTTTATTTTGGGTTTGGGGAGAGACCCATGGTTAAGGGGGAGTTATGTTGAAACTTAATAACCATGCCCTTTTCGATGTTTGACAAAGGGGGAGAGAATGGTTGATTAAGTTTAGGGCTGTGATTGTGTACGATAATTGAATGGACTTCAATTGATCTAATACCTAAACTGAAATCGGGATTCTCAAACAACAAAAAGGGGGAGATTGTTGATGCAGTCTGGTCCGGTTGTTGTTTTGGTGTTGACAACGATTTAAGTTTGGTTGAATGAATTCAAGTTAAGTCCAGGTGGATCGGGAGATCGCACGCTGGCATGGGAAAAGACCTACTGGGACTAGACACTCCTAGTGGGACTAGGTGAAGTGGAAAAGACCTAGTGGGACTAGGCACACCTAGTGGGACTAGGTGAAACCCTTGCTTGGGAAGCCAGGTCCTAGCTTGGGAAGCTAGGTTGGATGAAACCTTGGCTTGGGAAGCCAGGTCCTAGCTTGGGAAGCTAGGTTGAACGAAGTCCCGGTGAGTGATGCTGGGCATGGAGTCTTGGTCCGAGGGACTGAGCACGAGTTAGAGAAGGCTAGGGAGCCCGTTCTCTTGACTTAGGGTTGGATCGGAAGCCTCTGGATCGGTCTGGAGACCGATCAGGGAGATTGGCACGAACCCCGGTTGTGGATCGGTTGTTGGTGCAGAAAGCACCCAAGTCAAACCTGAGTTTTGATAATGGCAAAAGGGTTCAAAAGTTAAGTCTTACTTGTTATCTAAAGATGTTACTCTAGTGTGCAGGGTAAAAAGTCCTAGCGAAGGACTGCTAGGCACTGGCGAAGGAATGCCAGGGTAAAAAGTCCTAGTGAAGGACTGCTAGGCACTGGCGAAGGAATGCTAGGGTAAAAAGTCCTAGCGAAGGAAGGCTAGGCACTGGCGAAGGAATGCCAGGGTACTGAAGCCCTAGCGAAGGACTGCTAGGCGCCAGGCGAAGGACAGATTGGGACTGAAGACCTGGCGAAGGAATGCTAGGCACCGGGCGAAGGACAGCTTGGTATCCAAGACCTGGCGAAGGACCGCTAGGCAAAAGTCCAATTGGAGGAGCCGGTTGGCATCAGGTACATTCTCCCGAGAGGAGTAGGTGAGGACACGTTCCCCGTCGAGGGAACAGTAGGCGTCGGTTCGACCTAGGGCTCCATTTTGGAGGCCCAAAGTCAGAACCAAGACAGCTAAGGCTATATAAACTAACATCTTATTGGTTTATGGTGTTTTGGACTAACCCTGGATGCAGGACCAAAGGAACGAGTGTCTGCAGCTCAGAGAGCCTCAAAGGAGTGAGGTAGCAGCTGACCAGGGCGCCCGGAGTGTCCCGGGCGCCCCCAAGGTGAAAAACAAAACACATGAAGCAAAGGCAAGCTTCGACAGCTTATGTTCGGGGCGCCCCCGTGCTTCCGGGCGCCCCCGCTGCTCCCGGGCGCCCCCAGCGCTCCGAGCGCCCCCAGCGCTCCGAGCGCCCCCAGGTCAAGTAGTCGAAGCAACTCCAGCGAAGCCAAGAGGATAAGATTCTGACCCGGTCAATCCGGGCGCCCCCAGCGTTCCGGGCGCCCCGGTCAAAGCTTGATCCCGAGTTTTAAGGGATCAGAGCTGACCTAGAAGGAAGTGGATCGATCGACACGTGGGGGGGGCACCCCCGACGTTCCGGGGCCCCCAGGTGCTATAAAAGGACCCTCGAACCAAGGCTTCAGAACAACGAATTCATTCAACGCATTCACGCTCTTCTGCTCCCGCGCTCTGCTCCGGAAACCTCCCGACTCGAGATTCAAGCGCCGACGACGTCCCACTGCTCCGAAAAGATAATCTACATCGGACGTCGGTAAAAGAAGAGTTACTTTTTCTTACTGCACTAATTCTGTAATTCAATCTTGTAAACTGTTTTGCGAACTTATAGAATTGCCCGCAGAAAACGGTCAACGACCGTGGGCCTTAGAGTAGGAGTCGACCTAGGCTCCGAACCAAGTAAAACTACCTGTGTTCGCGATTGATTTTTCCGCTGCATACTTGCTCTAATTTTTTCGAAAAGCGTTTAACGATATTCACCCCCCCTCTATCGTTTCTCTCGATCCAACAAGTGGTATCAGAGCGGGGAAGTTCAAATTTGGTGCAACCATCAGTTTGAAAATTTTTTGGATTTTTTTTAATATTTTTTTTCGTTCGAATTTCTTCTTATATTTTTTCGTTCGAATTTCTTCTCGTTGATCGAGGTTGGTGCAACACCACTCGACAAATATTTTTTTTCTTATCCCGCACTACTAATCCAAGACCAAGTCTTGGGATATTCTTTTTGTTTAGTTTACATTTCAGATACATGGCCATGCAAGAAGGCTTCAGCACCACAAGACCACCTCTCTTCAGTGGAGAAGACTTCTCCTACTGGAAGAGCAGAATGGAGGTCCACCTGAAAAATCAGGTGGACATGTGGATAATCATCCAGTCAGGACTGGAAATTCCGAAGAATGCTGAAGGAGTACCTCAAAGCTACACAGAGTGGGACACCGCTCTGAAACGGAAAATTGAAGCGGATGCAAAGGCGACCCAGACCCTTCAATATGACTTAACAAAAGAGGAGCTGAACCGGGTGGGCCCTTTCAACAGTGCCAAGGAGCTGTGGGGAAAACTGATCGAGCTGCACGAACGAACATCAGACACTCAGATCAGCAAGAGAGACCTGCTCCTGAACAAGCTGTATACCATCAAAATGACCGACAACGAAACAGCTGCTCAGCTTCACGCCCGGATTCAAGAACTAATGAACGGTCTACACACTATTGGTCACAAGGTAGAAAACCGTGACCTAATAAGGTATGGTCTAAATGTTTTCCCGAGAAACACCTTGTGGGCATCTATGGTAGATGCATACAAGGTTTCAAGGGACCTTTCAAAAATAAAATTAGATGAATTATTTTCTGAATTAGAACTGCATGAACAAACTAACTGCAATTTGGCTGAGAAAGGTATTGCCTTTATTGCAGGTAAAACTGGAAGGTCAACCAAGAAAAAGCCTCAACCTGAACCCGAGTCTAACTCAGACTCAGAAGATGAAGAAGGAGATCGACCTAAGCTGGTCCGACTGGCAAGAAACTACTACAAAGAACTGAAGAATCAAACCAACAGAAGGAAGGCCAGCCGAAGAAAGGACGAACTAGCTGAACCCACAAACGAAAAGAACAAGCCCAACGTGACCTGCTACGAGTGCAAGAAGAAGGGTCACTACAAGACGGAGTGTTCGAACCTAAAGGAAACCAAGAAGAATAGAAGGAAGAAGGCACTTCAAGCAACGTGGGATGAGTCCTCATCTGAAGAAGAAGAAGAGGTCCCACAGTCGAATCTACTAGCACTAACCGCCTCAGAAGAAGTCGAGACCGAGTCAGAGTCAGAACAGGACGACGGCAGACTGACCTACTCAGAGGACGGCGAAATTAAGGTAAGTGGTTTTAATAGAAGTCAATTAAATGAACTAATATCTTATCTTTCTCGAGATTTGACGAAAGCTAAACTCCGAGTCGAATCCCTCCGACAGGAAGTAAAACTCCTGAAAGAGGGAGCTGACTCTAAACCCTTAACCGAGAAGGTTCAAGAAGGAACTCCTACTCAAGTTGAAAAACTTGAGAAAGAGAACTCCTCCCTGAAAACCCAGGTTAAGGATCTTAGATCAGCATTAGAACGATTCACTTCTGGTTCCAACGGTTTTGACATGATTCTTGGAAAACAGAAATCCATTCTAAATCGATCCGGACTAGGCTACAGAACCAAATCTAGACAAAGATCTTACTTTGCTGTACTGAATCAGTCCAGAAGTAAAGTTCAGGCATGGGTACCTAAACTATACCTGAACAAACCAACTGGATCAAATCAATATTGGATCCCCAAGGACAAGATTCACATCTTGCCTAATCATTATCGTGGCTTTAGTCCAGGGGGAGCCAAATTAAAGACTATATTTATTGTTAAATAGAATTTAATTCTTAGTTGCAATTTGTTTGTTTGATTGTTTATTTAATTTCTGCAATTTACCATGCTTAGACTTAGGAATGGTTAGTTTAAGGACTGAACAAACTTAACTGAAGCTTGACAACATAGTATTGGGTGGAGGTGAGATGATAGTACGTTAGGGAAACCAATTCTAATAAGGTCAAGTTTACTTGGTCTCTTTAGACTGGTGAAACTAGCCGAAGCTACCGATCCAAAATCCAAACTAGTTAGACCAGAACTTTTCAAAGATTAATTTTGAAAATGAAATTTTATTAAATGGCTTTGTCAAGGAAAGGGTTGATGATCCAATAAGGCTACGGCCAAAGAAGGCCTAGTGCCTCGCCAAGACTGGGAAGCCAATTTTTGAATTTCAAATTCAAATTATTCTTTGTTAAATTCAAATCTAACACAAATTTTCAGTTAGGTGTAGAATCAAACATTTCTTTTCAAAATAAATTTAATTGTTTTCAAAAATTAATTTAAGGTTTTCTAAATAAAAATTAATTTTTCAAAATAATTTTACTTATCAAAACCTGTCTCACAAAACCTGTAAGGCTAACGTGATTGAAAACCTTAGATTGGGTGAGACAGAAAAATTAAACTCAATTGTAATTCCTGTAAATACCTATAATGTGTAGCTCAACTTTTATGGATGATGCACACTCTTAAGGACTTCCAGCTCAACTACACCCAAACTCAAGTATTTATTGACAATATAAGTTCAATTAATATAATTAAGAACCCAATCCAACATTCCAGAACCAAACACATAGAAGTCAAACATCACTTTGTAAGAGACCATGTAGCCAGGGGTGAGATAGTCCTTAAGCATATAGACTCTAAATCTAACTTAGCTGATATATTCACAAAACTCTTACCTGAGTCTGAGTTCAGCTCACTAAGAAGACAGTTAGGATTGTGCTCTGTAGAATAGGATTAACTCTACTTTTCGATTTTCTTACTGCTTTACTTGATTTAAAAATCAGTTTCCAAAAGAATTTGAAAAACTATTTTACTTAATTTCAAAATCAGTTAAATTTTTTTTTTCTTTTTCGACTTAGTTTTATTTCAAAACTACCCCCTTTCAAAACTAGGGCTTTTTCGCAAATGGACTTAGCCTAGGCCCTAACCCTAGAACTGCATGCACCTATAGATTTAGAAGCCAGCATCTCACAAGCACCTTAGGGTACTTTTGATTGATAATCTAGAATGGGTTGAGATGCTTAGGTCTTTGCCTTAATTCAAGATACTTTAAGTCAGTGCATCTGCAGCAATTGGGGCACTAAATACAACTTATACAGCAATCAAGTTAAGTGTCAAGTTTAGAAAATCTAACTTAAACAGAAACACTTAACTTGACTAACCCTAGCAAAAACTACTGTTTATAACAGTTAGTAAGTAGCTAAGTGGGTTAGACAGGTCCCTACAAGAGAAAATTAACTGATTTGGTTCTTATCATGAATTGGTTCAGTACAGCAAAATCATGCAGGTTATTTTCCTTTATGAAAGTTATTTCCTTTATGCAATTTAATAATCTTATTTCTGCTATATTTATCTGTTTTTGATATATGGCAAAGGGGGAGAGATAGGAAAGGAGAGAGTTTAAAATTTTGTTAATAAGTTTTTTTAAATAATTTTTTATCTCAAAATTTCAAACTCTATCCTTTATTCAAAAAGTACTTAAGTTTTTCAAAAAGTACTTAAGTTTTTCAAAAATTTTCTAAGTACTTAAGTTTTTCAAAATTTTCTAAGTTACTAAGTACTTAAGCTCTCAAATTCTCAAAATTTACTAAGTACTTAAGTTTTCAAAATCTTACTAAGTACTTAAGATTTCAAAATTTTACTAAGTTCCTAAAGTTTCAAAATCTTATTAAGTACTTAAGTTTTCAAAATCTTGCTAAGTACTTTAAACTAACGGTTCTTAAAAGTTTCCTAAGTACTTAAAAATGAAGTTTTTCAAACTCTACGTACTTAAATTAAAGTGTTCAAATTTTACCAAGTACTTTAAAACTTAAAGTTCTTCAAAACTTTTGAGTACCTTAAACTTAAGGCGTCAAAATTTCTTCTTCAGTACTCAAAACTTAAGTTTTCAAAACACTTCTTAAAGTTCTCAAAATTTGTCAAAGTGGTTAAATTTTTTGCAAAGTACATAACGAAAGTCATTTTGGAAAATATAGCTTAAAACTTTTTTAAGTTAAAACCACCTTCAGACTTAGAACCTATTTTCAAAAACCCCACGAATTCTTGAAAAAATCTAGGGGGAGATTCCTTCCAGGGGAGGGAACAAAAGGTAATTTTTATGCTTTGATTAAACTAAACTTTTTGAACCAGGGTTGCCATAAATCAAAAAGGGGGAGATTGTTGGTGCAGAAAGCACCCAAGTCAAACCTGAGTATTGATAATGGCAAAAGGGTTCAAAAGTTAAGTCTTACTTGTTATCTAAACATGTTATTCTAGTGTGCAGGGTAAAAAGTCCTAGCGAAGGACTGCTAGGCACTGGCGAAGGAATGCCAGGGTAAAAAGTCCTAGCGAAGGACTGCTAGGCACTGGCGAAGGAATGCCAGGGTAAAAGGTCCTAGCGAAGGACTGCTAGGCACTGGCGAAGGAATGCCAGGGTACTGAAGCCCTAGCGAAGGACTGCTAGGCACCAGGCGAAGGACAGCTTGGGACTGAAGACCTAGCGAAGGAATGCTAGGCACCGGGCGAAGGACAGCTTGGTATCCAAAACTTGGCGAAGGACCGCTAGGCAAAAGTCCAATCGGAGGAGCCGGTTGGCATCAGGTACATTCTCCCGAGAGGAGTAGGTGAGGACGCATTCCCCGTCGAGGGAACAGTAGGTGTCGGTTCGACCTAGGGCTCCATTTTGGAGGCCCAAAGTCAGAACCAAGACAGCTAAGGCTGTATAAACTAACATCTTATTGGTTTATGGTGTTTTGGACTAACCCTAGATGCAGGACCGAAGGAACGAGTGTCTGCAGCTCAGAGAGCCTTAAAGGAGTGAGGCAGCAGCTGACCAGGGCGCCCGGAGTGTCCCGAGCGCCCCCAAGGTGAAAAACAAAACACATGAAGCAAAGGCAAGCTTCGACAGCTTATGTTCGGGGCGCCCCCGTGCTTCCGAGCGCCCCCGCTGCTCTCGGGTGCCCCCAGCGCTCCGGGCGCCCCCAGGTCAAGTAGTCGAAGCAGCTCCAGCGAAGCCAAGAGGATAAGATTCTGACCCGGTCAATCCGGGCGCCCCTAGTGTTCCGGGCGCCCCGGTCAAAGCTTGATCCTGAGTTTTAAGGGATCAGAGCTGACCGAGAAGGAAGTGGATCGACCGACACGTGGGGGGGGGGGGGGCGCCCCCGACGTTCCGGGCGCCCCCAGGTGGTATAAAAGGACCCTCGAACCAAGGCTTCAGAACAACGAATTAATTCAATGCATTCACGCTCTTCTGCTCCCGCGCTCTGCTTCGGAAACCTCCCGACTTGAGATTCAAGCGCCGACGACGTCCCACTACTCCGAAAAGATAATCTACATCGGACGTCGGTAAAAGAAGAGTTACTTTTTCTTACTGCACTAATTCTGTAATTCAATCTTGTAAACTATTTTGCGAACTTATAGAATTACCCACAGAAAATGGTCAACGATCGTGGGCCTTGGAGTAGGAGTCGACCTAGGCTCCGAACCAAGTAAAACTACCTGTGTTCGCGATTGATTTTTCCGCTGCATACTTGCTCTAATTTTTTCGAAAAGCATTTAACGATATTCACCCCCTCTATCGTTTCTCTCGATCCAACATCGGTCTGGTGACCGATCCAGAGAGGGCTGATTGGTCTGGTGACCGATCAGGGAGAGAATGGAGAAACTCTTGATTGGCTTTTGTTTGGCTCCTGATTGGTCTGGTGACCGATCAGGGAGACCTCCTGATCGATCTGGTGAACGATCCGAGGGACTTCAGAAATCGTGAGCTCCTCACTATGACTAATCAGGATGGAACCTAATTGGTCAGAGAGTGGCCTGATCGGTTACCAGACCGATCAGGGCACACCCTGATTGGTCTGGTGACCGATCAGGGGTGTGGCAGAAAGAAGCTGGAGGAAACCTAGCTTGTGCTGGATCGGTCTGGTGACCGATCACTAGAAGTCGCGATCTCAGATTTCTCATCGTGGACCGATCAGGATGGAGCCTGATTAGTCTGGTCTCACCCTGATCGATCTGGTGACCGATCAGGGTCCTCTCTGATCGGTCTGGGGACCGATCAGAAGCTTAACTTTAATTCAAAATGCGCTGTCAGAGCTCTGATCGCCTCTGTTTTCTCTGCGTTTCCTTGATACACTGCTGATATTGTTTGATACCCATTTGCTAAGCCTCTGATCAGTGTGCAGGTTAGACAGGAAGGATTCAAACACTCAAGGAGAGTCAACTGGTGTCTTTTGCTGCATCAGGTTTGATAGTTTTCCATCGCAGGTTACAACGGGCGCTGCTGGCAACGGCTGGAAGCTGACCTGGGGCTGACTGGGGCTCGGCTGAGGAGAGCTCAGGGAGTCCAGGAGAGGTCAGGGTAGCTAGGCAGTTGCAGATGAGCAGCTGGGAGCTGCAGAGGAGCGTCAGTGACCTGGCGTTGGGCAACTGGGTTAAGTGTTGGCTGGCGATGAAGAGAAAGGGAGTTCTCGGTTGAAGCAACACTTGATCATCCTTGAGCATTCATTCAGCATCTTGAAGCTTCTGAAAAACTTAAGCATCCTTTGAAGCTTCTGCAACTTGAGCACCTTGAAGCAGAGGAGAACTTGGCGAGTCCATCAGCAAGCAGACACGAAGAGCTTGGAGCTCTTGCGTGAGAGTTGTGCTGGGTGAGCTTGGTGAAGGGTTTCCGTCTGTGTTCATTGTGCTCTGTAAGTGTGGTTATTGTCTCTGTGCTTTTCATTCCATATACTCTGTTGAGACCATAGTTTGCAAAATCGCGATCCTGGATCGTAGGATCGTACGATCCTACGATCCTGGACCACAAAACGATCCAGAATCGCGCAGAATCGTTTTTTGTAGCAGGATCGCAGCAGGATCGGTAGGATCGGACAGGATTGTATAGGATCGGACAGGATCGGAACAGGATCGGAACAGGATCGATGAAAGCTTTAAGAGGTCATAACTTTTGACTCGGATTGAACCACGTGACCTATAATATATCAAATTGAAACTCGTTCAAAGATCTACAAGTTAGTTTTAAGATTGAATCCCAAAAAATATTGTTTAAAGCCTTTTCAGAGGCCCAGAAGATTATTAATTTTTATTATTATTTTTTTTATCTTTTACATCGTTAGTATTAGTGTTTTAAGATTATTTAAATATCTATTTAATTATTTTTTAGTTAGTTTTTGATTAATAATATTATGTTATATCTTTTTTCTAAAATGATGAGTCTTTAGATGTCTATTATCTAATAGGTTGACAATTAAATTGGATCATCTTGTAATAAATAGAATATTCTTGAAGTTAAACGTGATTATTTTCATTATAGTGTTAATAAAAATTGTATATTTTTTCATTTTAAGGGTTTTTGATAGGATCGTACGATTTTACGATCCGATCCTGACCCCAAATCGATCCTGTGTAGGATCGCGATTCTACGAACCTTGGTTGAGACATTGTATGGAGAGGTTTCTCCACCGAGAAGGAGGATTTGATATTCGGATTTTCCGGGGCTTGATCTGCCGACGATCAAGGGATCACCCACCTTACGGGTACGCCAAGGAGTAGGGGCAAGTTATCCCTGAACCTTGTATATCCTCGTGTTAGGGTTTTGGTGTTCTTTGATTTCTGCGTTTCTGCTTCCTACTTGCTTGTTTCCGCTGCTACTAACCTGACTGCAGAAATCATCAAAAGATAAAGCAATTTTAGTGTCTGACTATATTCACCCCCCCTCTCTAGCCATCCAAGCTCCAACAACATCATCATGCTAACCGATTCGAGCGACCGCTTGAACAAACATATTGTTCTAGCAATTAAGCTCATCCAACCGATTAGCCGCGGAATAGACGATGAGTGGATTGTTGGTTTTTATGTTTATCATTGGGCTCCATGACAATTAATTAAACAATAATTAACATGCAATTAATTATCAACATGAAATAATAACAAGATCAAATGAAAGGAATCAAAACAAAAGGTTATACATCTTGTTTACCTCGTGATCTTCTACTGTATGACCCCACCTCTTCTTAGACGTCGTGTGGGCGACGATCTTCCAAGAACCGGAGTCACCAAGGCAACCTTTCTTCTCCCTTGTGCTTGCGCCAACCACCAAAGGAAGTTGTACCACTTTCTTCTTCAGCTTGCGCCGACCACTAAAGATTTACACCACCTTCTAGCGCCGGTCCCAAGGTAAGTAGAGAGGAAGAAGAAGAAGAAGAGAAGAAGTCTCTTCTTTACCAACCCTAATTGGCCCAACCCTTCTTCCCTTCTCCTTGCTTGCGGCGTCAACACCACAAAGGAGAAGCTTTCTCCTCCTAAACCGGCCACACCTTCTTCTCCCTCTTCTTGCTATACCACAAAAGGAAGAGATGACTCCTCCTTATCCTTGTGATCGCCGGCCGCCAAGTGATGTAGAAGAGGGGAAGAAAAAAGAAGAAAGGAAGAGAGGCTTCCTTCCTACCACCGACGTGACCTACGAGAGAGAAGGGAGAGAGAGGAAGAGAGGAGGGGCTCTAGGGTTGGATGATCAATTGGATGCCTTGGTCTCATGACTCCATGAGGTATATATAGGCTACAATAGGGACCATGAGGAAGAGTTGGGTTTTGGCCACCCAATGGATCAAAGCATGATCCATTAATGATGATCCATTCCACTAGAGGATCACCATTGATTTGTAAGATGTGTATACTGAAAGACATGAGTTTCTATATATGAACATCTTTATTATGAAAAGAGAATCACAACTACACTAGGCGTTTGTTTATAATAGTACATACACGAAGTCTAATTACTTTGCATTATAGATAACGTGGTGTGTGGTGTCACATGAAAGATCGTGTTATCAGTTCCTTGCTTAGTATAAATAAGAGACCCACAACCGAGATGGAATTGGACAACCCATCAGGATGGTTGTAGTGTAATTAGGTGTGGTTGGTCTTGACCTTAGAATTACACTAGTGTGCTTTGAGTACATTGAGCAGGATCGAAACCCGAGGTTATCTAATTTGTACTGACTCAATAATTGGATAGGACCTCAGTTTATATTATGGAGTATGATCCCTTAATCCCGAAATAATATCGGGCATATATTATTAATTATTATTTCTTTGATTTGCCAATGGGCGAGATCTATTCTGTTAGATCTATAGGACTGGTAAATTGGGAGATAATATTAATAATATGATGTGCCGATGATTATTGACGGAATCCGTGTCCTAGTGAGTCGGGATGATGATGCCCCCTTGATGAGCTCAAAAGGTTCATCGTGCTAAACCCTGCAGGTGGATTTGATCCGGCACGATGATAAGGTTGAGTGGTACTAGTCAAGGATCCAGAGGTTAATTAATTTAAATTGTCAGTAATTTAATTAATTAACGGGCATGCAAGATCTTAAACATGGGGATGGACGACTCGTAATATGTGGAGCCCATATGAAAATATGGGGGTTGGTGAGGAAGTTCAATTAATATCCTTTAGTGGAATGGATCTTAATTAATGGATCGGGTTTAGATCCATTAACGGGCCAAGATCCAACTCCTCCTCTTGGTTCCTGCCTTAGCCCTATAAATACCCTATGAGATCAAGAAACCAAGGCTGAATCCAAGAGTTGATACCCAAGCCACTCTCCTCTCTTTTCTCTCTCTCTCTCTCTCTCACCCTCTTAGGGTTTCGGCGCCGCAAGCTGAGAAGAAGGGGTTCTCTCCTTCGGCTCTATTGATCTCCTCCACCAAGCTTCGGCTGAGGCTCAAGGAAGCAAGGCAGAGACCTCCTCTACCTTGTGTGGGGCTCAGGGAGGGCAGAGGAGGCGTCGGCGGCCGGTGGGAGGCGGCGCAACCCAGCTTGCGGCGGCGCCGCAAGGTTGAGGGAGAAGGGTTCTTGCGGGCTGTTTGGGTGAGAAAGAAGGAGAAGTTTCTCCTTCATCATCTCCTTCTCCTTCCTCTCTAGGTCTGCTGTCGGTCCGGAGGGCTTGGAGAGGCTCCGACAGTCGGCGGCGCAAGGGTAGAGGAAGAAGAAGCCGGCGACGCAAACCCTAGTGGCTAGGGTTTTGGTCGGTTAGAAGAAGGGGTTCTTTTGGAGGCTTTGGTGATCTTGGATCGCAGTAGATCGTCGCCCACATGACATCCACAAAGGGAGGGACATAAGGTAGAAGACCGCGAGGTGATCGGAAATGTATATCTTTCCCTATGCTCCTTTGAGTACCTTTATGTTATTCATGTGCTTGTTTTATTCGTCTCGTCATTTCATATTTAATAATTTATTATTTTGATTCCAAATTTGGTGAATAAATTATTAACTGGACCCCGACCATAAACACAAAAGTCGGCGATCAACTCGTCGCCTTTTCCGTGGTCGAACGGTCGGGCAAATTACAAGGCCAGTTTTGGTAATTGTCTAAGTTGTAATTTGGACCGTTCGATACGGCACGAGACGGTTTATGGGAGACGGCTCTCCATTCGGATTAAATTTTTAATCCGTAGGCATGGAGAGGTTTCTCGGATCGACCAAGTATTTGCTAAGGAAACCCGCCAAGCCATACCCAACAATTGGTATCAGAGCTGAGGTTTCCGGCTTTGTGTGTTTAGGATTGGTTAATTTTTGCAATTCATACATTCTATTTTGCTGGATGATGCGTGGATGTGTGTAGGCTAACTTTGTGTTGCAGGCACGAGATGTTGGATCGGAGAAATCGATAGAGGGGGGGGGGTGAATATCGATATAAATTTTTTCGGAGAAAACAGAGCAACTACGCAGCGGAAAATAACAAAACACACGCGAACACAAGTCGGTTTTACTTGGTTTGGAGTCGCGGTCGGCTCCTACTCCAAGGCCCATGGTCCTTGACCGTTTACTTTGGGCAATTCTATAGTCGTTAAAAGAGTTTTACAAATTGAGTACAAAAATAGAACTAAAAATTAAACTTGTAACACTTTTCGTTATCGACGCCCGAGGTTGATCGAATTTCGGAGCAGAGGGTTGTCGTCAGTGCTGGAATCTCAAAGTCAGAGCTTGTCGGAGCATAGCTCTTGAACGAAAGTGCTTGGAGCATTGTGAATGATGCTTTCTAAAGCTTTGGGGGTGAACCCCCTTTTATAGCACCCATGGGGGCGCCTGTGTCGATGGGGGCGCCTACACATGGCCTTCTCTGCGCGATCTCTTATCCGCAGGCTTGGTCAGCACTTATCCATCTTCACTGGGGTGCCTGAGCTGATGGGGGCTCCCGTATGGTCCCGGGCGCCTGAGCTGAGTATGTCCAGAGGCTTCGTGGCAGTTTTGCTTCGCTTGCTTCTGTTTTGACTTTGCACTGGGGCACCCGTATCCATACGGGCACCTAACCCCAGTGAGGAGCCTCAGCCTTCAACTGGGGCGCCCGTATCCATACGGGCGCCTAGATCCAGTGAGGAGCCTCAATCCATTGAGGCGCTTCAGCTGCAGAAAACCAGTCCTTGGATCCCTGCAACCAAGGTTAGTTCCAAAACAAAAAGAAATAAATATGTTAGCCATTATTTACAGACTAAGCTGTCTTGGTTCTGACTTTGGGTCTCCAAAATGGAATTCCTAAATGGTTTGATTAGGGAAGAAGTCTATGTCGAACAACCTCCAGGGTGTGAGAGTACCGAATATCCAAACCACGTGTACAAGCTCAAGAAGGCACTCTATGGCCTTAAACAAGCACCCCGGGCTTGGTATGAGCGGTTGTCGACATTCTTGATTGGAAAGGGTTTCGTTAGAGGTCAAATAGACCCTACACTATTTCTACGAAGAGATGGTGACAATATATTTGTAGCCCAAGTATATGTCGATGACATAATTTGTGGCTCAAACAACAAGGGCTATTTATGTGAATTTATCGGACACATGGAGAGTGAGTTTGAAATGAGTTTAGTGGGAGAGTTGACTTTCTTCCTCGGACTTGAAATCAAGCAAACTCGCGATGGTATCCATGTGCACCAATCGAAGTACACACATGAAATGCTTCGAAAATTCAATATGAGTGATTCCAAAGAGGTAACCACTCCCATGGCCACAAACACAAGATTAGACAATGATGAGAGTGGTAAACCCGTTGATCTAACTCAGTATCGAAGCATGATAGGTAGTTTGCTATACCTTACAGCTAGTCGACCAGATATACTATTTGCTGTAGGTATGTGCGCTAGGTATCAAGTCTGTGCAAAGGAATCTCACCTAATTGCTGTTAAGCGAATTTTGAGATATCTCAAGGGTACAGTTGGTGTAGGTCTTTAGTATCCCCGTACCGAATCTTTTGATTTGATGGGCTATACGGATTCCGACTACGCTGGATGTAAGTTGGACCAGAAAAGCACTAGTGGGGGCTGCCAATTCTTAGGATCGTCTTTAGTAGGTTGGTCGAGTTGGAAGCAACATTGTGTTGCTCTTTCCACTACCGAGGCAGAATATATCGCCATGGGAGAGTGTATATCACAATTGTTGTGGATGATCCACACCTTAGAGGACTATGGATTGGGTTACAAGGGTGTGCAAGTGTTATGTGATAACATTAGTACAATTAACTTAACCAAGAATCCGGTCCATCATTCTAGGACAAAACATATTGAGGTAAGACACCACTTCATTAGAGATCATGTAGCTAGGGGGAACATCATACTCTCACATGTAGAGTCAAAGTCAAACCTAGCTGACATTTTCACTAAACCACTTCCCGAGAGTGAATTTAGTTTCCTTAGACGGGAGTTGGGAATGTGTCGCGCTTCATGATGTTCAAATTGTGGTCAAAACCCTTCATGATTATTTCAAATTGTTAGGGAACAATTGGGTAACTTTGGGGACATCTCACACAAACTATAAGGGTTACCAAAATGTTTTTGATTGCTAGATATGGGGTGAGATGTTAGGTTCAACTCAATTTCTCAAAATGTCATTGCATCAATTGAGAAATTAAGTTGACGAGATAATAATCACGGTGGTGACCAAGTATGGGGAAAACCATTGCATAACATATGTGTATATGGCTCCATGATCATACTTGGACATTCCAATCAAGGCAACTTGATTGGAAATTTGAGGTTGGAGTAAAAACTTGTTTGAATTTGCTTGATTGATTGATGGTTGAGTTTGATTCCAATTAGATGGGTCAAAGTGTTTGTTGAACCTATAAGGACTTTAGATTCTTGTTCAAGAATCAATTTTAGTCATAAAGACCTGTCCAAGTTAGACAAAATCCATCAAAGATCATTTGGAAATTTCAGAAATTCTGAAACTAAACATTTCAGGTCGTATCAGGAACCCTGATCGGTCACCGGACCGATCAGGCATCAGGCTGATCGGTCCCCGGACCGATCTGACCCCTTTCTGTGGTGTTCAGTCCACAGACCGATCTGCGAGGCAAGCCGTAATCTCTCGAAATCTGACTAAGTGTCTGAGCTAGCCTGGATCGGTCTCCAGACCGATCTGGCACCCTGTGGGGATCAGTCCACAGACCGATCAGGGAGCTCAGAATTTTCTCTCCAGGACCGATGGTATGAAGAGTGGTATCATCACACATTTCCTGATGGTGTATCCCCCAGTGGCCCTTCACCTGGGGATATCATATGTATTGATGATTCTGATGACGATGTTGCTGTCGAGTGATGATGTCTGACTTTTGGGCTGTATGCCCTCTGACGTTGTTGTTGTGACCTTGAGTCACACATATTTTGCTACTTGCTTGGATGTTTTCATGCTTTGATTTATCTGCCATGCTTATTCCACTATTGTTGATGTCCTGATGATTATGAACCTGTTATCTACATGATTGCCATATTCATGCTTACACTGCCATGTCTATTTGATACTTATGAATATTATGGCATGCTTTGATACTCATATGATGCATGTGATTGCTATGTCTTGCTATAATTTTTCACATGTGTTCGTATGCCAATTCCACAAACTATCACATTCTTGATGAGTTGGGATACCTCTAGGGTTGAGGGGGAGTTTTGTTTAAACTTAACAGCCCCTCTGCTCCTTTTCGGTGTTCAACAAAGGGGGAGAGTGTGGATTGGTTAAGTTTAGTATGATCATGTTGTAGGGGGAGGATCTGGATTCCCCTATGATTCTAAAGTTGGAATATTGATTGAGAAACCCTAAACTTAAAATCGAGTTGTCAAACAACAAAAAGGGGGAGATTGTTGATGCAGTCTGGCCCTGATTGTTGTTTTGGTGTTGACAACGATTTTAGTTTAGGAGGATGATTATGATATGGAAAATCCTAACCTGGGAGGTTAGGTGTGATGATTATGATGATTATGATTAAGTCCTGATCGAGGATTAGACATGATATTGAAAATCCTAACCTAGGAGGTTAGGTGTGGAAAATCCTAGCTTGGAGGGCTAGGTGTTGGAAAATCCTAACCTAGGAGGTTAGGTATGAAAAATCCTAGCTTGGAGGGCTAGGTGATGGAAAAGTCCTAATTCGGAAGGGTTGGGTGAAAAGTCCTAGCTTGGAGGGCTAGGTGAAAAGTCCTAACCTGGAGGGTTAGGTGCAAATTCCCATCCTGGAGAATTAGGTGAAAAAGTCCTGGCTTGGAGGGTCAGGTGCCTAGCTTGGAGGGCTAGGTTGGATGATGTTCTAACTCGGAAGAGTTGGGTGAAAAGTCCTAGCTTGGAGGGCTAGGTGAAAAGTCCTAACTTGGAGGGTTAGGTGCAAATTCCCAACTTGGAGAGTTAGATGGAAAAATCCTTAGCTTGGAGGGCTAAGGTGGATGAATTCCTAGCTTGGAGGGCTAGGGTTGAGTCACTGGATCGGTCTGGTGACCGATCAGGGACATTGGCACGCTGCTCCTTAGTGGATCGGTCTGGTGACCGATCCAGCTATGTCTGATCGGACTGATGACCGATCAGGGAGCGCGCAGTGAGATTGGGAATCTACTATGTGGCTCCTGATCGGACCGGTGACCGATCAGGGAGCAGGCTGCTTCCTTGCTATCTTGCTCCTGATCGGTCTGGTGACCGATCAGGGAGCAAACGGTGAGTGAGTTCCCTTGCTGATCAAAGTCTTGGATCGGTCCGGTAACCGATCAGGAATCTTGGGTTTGATTAAAAAGTAACTGTTCATCTGCTCTGATCGGTCTGGGTGACCGATCAGGATCCAATCTGATCGGTCTGGTGACCGATCAGGATTCACCCTGATCGGTCTGGTGACCGATCAGGTGTGTATAGCTGCGAGAGCTGGGAATCCCAGCAAAGCAGTGGATTGATCTGGTGATCGATCCACACACCTTGGATCGGTCCGGTGACCGATCACTTTAATTCAAATTTCACTGTCAGACGCGGTCAGAGCGTCAAATCGTATCGGATTTGCTGATGTATGTTTCTGATATGTGATATGCTGCGTGATCTTCTGCTCTAATGCTCTGATTGAGTTTCAGGTGACAGGGGAGGATTCAAACACTCAAGGAGAAGTCAAAGCGAGCTTTCCTTGGAGCAGGTTTGTCCCTTTTCCCATCTCAGGTTGCAACGGCGAGCTGCAGACTGGAGCTGAGACTGGAGCTCGACTGAGGAGCTCAGTGAGTCCAGAGATAGCTCAGTAGAGGCTGGCGTTGGCAGATGAGTAGCTGGGAGCTACAGAGATGTTATCACTTGTCGCTTGGCGGAGAAACAAAAAGGAACGTGAGAGTTGAGTTCAGCACGACTTACAGTTTGAAGTTCTTTGAGTTTTTCGTGCTCTTGAGTTCCTGTGCTAGAAGCTTGCTGTTCTTGAGTTCTTCAACTATCCTAAGCAAGCTATAGAAGAGCAATCATCATACTTGAGCGCTTGAAGGAGAAAACAAGAAGCTTGGAGTCCGACAGTGGGAAGACACGAAGCAGACAGGGGTCTGCGTGAGATCGCCACTGGGTGGAGCTCAGGGAAGTTTGCTGTGTTTTGTCCTTGCTAAGAGTTTGAGTAAGATCCTTCTTGTTGTTGTTTCATTGTGCTCATTATATATCATTGTGTGAAACACGCTGTGGAGAGGTTTCTCCACCGAGAAGGAGGTTGCTTCATATCCGGTGTTAACCGGGGCTTGATCTGCCGACGATCAAGGGATCGCCCACCTCAAGGGCACGCCAAGGAGTAGGGGCAAGTTATCCCCGAACCTTGTAAACCCTCCTTGTTAGCGATCTTGCTAGTTTTGTTTGTTTCGCTCTCGTTTAGTTTTTCTGCATACTCTGTTTTCCACTCTTTCCGCTGTGCTACTGATATTTGAGTTGCAGAAATCGTGATAAGTTTTCAAGGGGCAAGCGATTGTCTATATTCACCCCCCCTCTATAGCCATCTCGTTCCCAACATTAACAAGCAACAAATTGGAAAAATACTTAGTTTCCTCCCCCTGAAATGAAAGTTCTCCCCCTGAGTTTTTCAAAAATAAGTGGGTTTTTGTAAATCTTCTAAGTGCTTTAGATCTAGAAAATTTTTACACACTTGAGAAAAATTTTCTCATTATACTTTGAAAATTTTCAAAAAAACTTTTTCCATACTTAGAAAAATTTTCCAAAAGGTTTTCAAGTTTTTCCTCACTTAGAAAAATTTTCAAAAAGATTTTCATATTTTCCACAAATTTCAAAAAGATTTTCATGTTTGCCACAAATTTCAAAAAGATTTTCATGTTTTCCACACTTAGAAAATTTTCAAAAAGATTTTCAACATTATACTTAGAAAACTTTCAGATTTGAAAACACTTATAAGCATTTATTTACTTTACTTTTTGAAAAGGAGATTAAAATTTTGATTGAAAAATTTGAAAAAAAAAACTTCTTTTCTCTTAAAATATTGATTGAAAAATTAGAAAAAAAAACTTCTTTTCTCTCCTTTCCTTTCTCTCCCCCTTTGCCATATATAAAAAAAAATGATTATAGCAAAAAAATTAGAAAAAAAATGAAGTTCTATATTGAACCAACTCTAATAAGCATAAACTGGACCAAACCAAATTAAACTATTCTTGTTCAGGTCCTGTCTAACCCAGTTAGCTACTTACCAACTGTCATAAATAGTAGCTTTCGCTAGGGTTAGTCAAGTTAAGTGGTCTGATCAAGTTAGATTTTCTAAGCTTGACACTTAACCTGATTGCTGTTCAATTGGTATTTATTGCCCCAATTACTGCAGATGCACTGACTTAAAGCATCTTGAATCAAGGTATAGACCTAAGCATCTCAACCCAGTCTAGGTTATCAATCAAATGTACCCTAAGGTGCTTGTGAGATGATGGCTTCTAGATCTATAGGTGCATGCAGTTCTAGGGTTAGGGCCTAAGCTAAGTCTATTTGCGAAAAAGCCATAGTTTTGAAGGGGGTAAGTTTTTTGAAAAAAACTAAGTCGCAAAATCATTTTAAATTTTAAGACAAAAAAAAGATTTTTCACAAAACATTAATTAACAGATAACAAATAAAATAATTTTTGAAAAAAAATGTAGAGCAGTCCTATTCTACTAAGCATAACTCTAACTGCCTTCTTAGTGAGCTAAACTCAGACTCAGGTAAAGGTTTGGTAAAGATATCAGCTAAGTTTGACTTTGAGTCCACATGCTTAAGGACTATTTCACCCCTGGCTACATGATCCCTTACTAATTGATGTTTAACTTCTATGTGCTTTGTTCTTGAGTGTTGAATTGGGTTTTTGGTTAAATTGATTGAGCTTATGTTATCAATATAGACTTGGGTTTGGGTGTAGTCAAGCTGGAAGTCCTTAAGAGTGTGCATCATCCATAAGAGTTGTGTCACACACTCTCCTAAAGCAACATATTCTGCTTCGGTTGTAGATAGGGCTACACAATGTTGCTTTCTACTGCACCAGCTGACTAGACTATTTCCTATAAGTTGGCAGCTTCCACTTGTACTTTTTCTATCTAGTTTGCATCCAGCATAGTCAGAATCAGAATATCCTGACAGTTCACTGGTGGATGTCCTAGGATACCAAATCCCTACATTTAGGGTGTCCTTAATGTACCTAAGTACTCTTTTTTAGGGCTGCTAAGTGGGATTCCTTAGCACAAGTTTGGTACCTAGCACACATTCCTACAGAGAATAGAATATCAGGTCTACTAGCTGTAAGGTAAAGTAGACTTCCAATCATACTTCGGTATAACATAAGATCTACAGGTTTACCTTCAGGGTCACTATCAATTTTTACATTTGTGGTCATAGAGGTACTTATGCTTTTGGAGAAATCCATTTTAAATTTCATTATTAACTCTTTAGCATATTTGGATTGGTAAACATAATTTCCATCCCTAGCTTGCTTAATTTGTAGTCCTAAGAAGAAATTGAGCTCACCAACTAAGCTCATTTCGAATTCGTTTTCCATTATTTTTACAAATTCTTTTAAAAAGTTTGAGTTGGTAAATCCGAAAATTATGTCGTTAACATAGATTTGGGCAATGAAGATGTCTTTTTCTAAGGTTTTAAGAAAAAGGGTGGAGTCAATTTGCCCTTGGTTAAATTCCTTAGAAATAAGGTAAGTTGATAGGTGTTCATACCATGACCTAGGTGCTTGTTTTAATCCATAAAGTGCCTTTTTAAGTTTGAAAACATGATCAAGTTTTTTTAGGTCCTCAAACCCTTGGGGTTGTCCTACATAAACTTCTTCTTTGATGAACCCATTTAAAAAGGCTGACTTAACTTCCATTTGGTAGAGTTTGAACCCTCTATGGGCTGTAAATGCTAACAACATTCTAATTGACTCAAGTCTGGCTACTGGGGCATAGGTTTCATCATAGTCTAATCCTTCGACTTGACTGAACTCTTTTGCTACTAAGCGGACTTTATTTCTCACTATTTCCCCTTGGTCATTTAGTTTGTTCCTAAATACCCACTTAGTATCTATAATAGACTTGCCCTCAGGTTTAGGTACTAGTTCCCAGACTTGGTTTCTCTCAAATTGGGCTAATTCCTCTTGCATAGCTATGATCCAATCAGGATCAGGTAAGGCTTCCTCTATAGTCTTAGGTTTAATTTTTGAAATTAGTACGATCTGACTAAGATTTCTATAGGAAGACCTAGTTCTGACTCCTAAGGTTGGATCACCCATAATTTGATCAGAAGGGTGACTGAGTCTGGGTTTCTTAGTTCTTCTAGAACTTGGTTCAGCCTCAGGTCCAGTTGGACGATTTGGTTCAGTATTTTGTTCAACTAATTGAGTTGGTTCAATTATTGGTTCAGTTGATGCAGTAGTTGGTTCAAGAGTTAGTTCATTTAGAGGTTCAACTGGTGGTTCAATTGATGGTTCAATAATTTGTTCATTATCTTCCTGATCTATATTTAATTGGTTCAGGTTTTGGTTATCAGATTTGGGATTAGTCTCCTCATCAAAGATTAAGTAAGTTGTTTCTTCAATTTTATTAGTTTGTTTATTGTAAACCCTATAGGCTCTACTTGTTATTGAATATCCTAAGAATATTCCTGGGGTTGACTTAGACTGAAATTTACCTAGGTAGTCCTTGGTGTTTAGGATATGTACTTTGCACCCGAAGACCCTTAGGTAATGTAGGTTTGGAAGTCTATGGTAATATATTTCATAAGGAGTTTTATTGTGTCTTTTGTTAATTAGAACCCTGTTTTGGATATAGCAAGCCGTACTAATTGCTTCTGCCCAAAATTGGTTAGCTAGGTTGAATTCATTGAGAATGGTCCTAGCGGCTTCCTGAAGGGTTCTATTCTTTCTTTCTACTATCCCATTTTGCTGGGGGGTTCTAGGACAAGAAAATTCGTGAATATATCCATTTATTTTATAGAATTCCTCAAACCTTTGATTCTCAAATTCTCCCCCGTGATCACTCCTAAGTCTTTTGATTTTGGTATCATTTTGATTTTCAATTATCTTACATAAGTCAATAAACAGGTTTAGGGTTTCATCCTTAGTTTTTAGGAACCTAACCCATGTAAACCTAGAGTAATCATCAATAATAACTAGGCAGTACCGGTTTCCGCTTAGTGACTTGGCTCCATGTGAATCAAATAGGTCAAGGTGCAGGAGCTCAAGTGTGGTTTGAGTTAAGTCTGATTGAATTTGCTTGTGATTAGACATGGTTTGTTTACCTTGATTACATGAGTTATATATTGTGTTTTCATAGTTCTTAATTTTTGGTACCCCTTTTATTAGACCAAGTTGGGTAATTTTAGAAATTAGTCTAACATTTGTGTGACCTAATCTCCTATGCCAGAGGTTGGATTCTTCTAATTGAGTTAAGAGGCATTTTGGTACTACAGGTAGATTGATAGTATAAACATTATTTTTCCTAGTACCCTTAAGTATGACTTCTGAATCTTGAAGATTATTAGGCAGTCGGAGTTGGTAAATGTAACTACATAGCCAGTATCACATAATTGACTTATACTAAGCAAATTAAATTTGAAATTCTCAACCAAAAGTACCCTTTTGATCACAAAGTCGGATTTGAGTTCAATGTTACCTGACCCAATGACCTTGAGCGTAGCATTGTTGCCAAATGCAACTGAGCCTAGGTTCTTGAACTTGAGTTTGGTGAATTTCAATTTATCTCCAGTTATGTGTCTGGAGCATCCACTATCCAACATCCATTGGTCCAAAGCTTTATGTTCCTACACATAAAGTATTTATTGATTTGGATCCAATTAGAATTAAGGATAGCTTAAATTGATTTTCACAACCTAGTCTGTCTCACCCAATCTAGTGTTATCAATCACGTTAACCTTATGGGTTTTGTGAGACAGGTTTTAACAGAACCAAAGATTTTAATTTGAAAAACATGGTTAATTTTGAAGGACTTGAATTAATTTTAAAAAGAATGTATTAAGTTTTAAGTTTAAGTTTAAGTTTATTGATTTTTGAAAAGGTGTTTGAGTTTAAGATTAATTGAAATTTGTATTAGATTCAAATCTGACAATAGTAAAATGAATTTGATTTTCACTAATTAGCTTCCTGGTCTTGGCGAGGCACTAGGCCTTCTTTGTGTTGGTGCTTGGATGGCTAGAGGGGGGGGGGTGAATGTAGCCAGACACTAACTTTTGGTTCTTTTGATTGTTCTGCACTTAAGGGTTAGCAGCAGCGGAAACAAAATGCATAGAAACATAAATGCAGAAACTAAAACCCTAAAACTAAACACAAGCTCAAGACGCTAATAAAGATGATTTACAAGGTTCGGGGATAACTTGCCCCTACTCCTTAGCGTGCTCGTGAGGTGGGCGATCCCTTGATCGTCGGCATATCAAGCCCCGGAAATCCGGATATCAAATGCCTCCTTCTCGGTGGAGAAATCTCTCCACAATAAGTCTCCACAGAAAGATATGAAGTGAAAGCACAGAGACAAAAACAAACTTACAGAGCACAAGGAGAAACGTCTACAAAGCAATACTCACAACCCAGCACAACCTCGGCAAGAGCCTTCACTCAGCTCTCCCTTGTCTGCTTGTTGATCGCCTCGAAACGCTTCCAATTTCTCAAGTCACAGATCCAACAGATCGCTCAAAGTGTATGCAAGTTAGCCTGAAGATTCAGAGTTGTTCGCAAGAGAGTTTCTGAGTTATTGCTAAAAGAGATCCCTTCTCTTCTTCGCCAGCCAACTCTTAACCTGCTTCCCATCGCCAGGTCACAGACGCTCCTCTGCAGCTCACCAGCTGCTCATCTGCAATAGCCCAGCTACCCCTGACCTCTTCTGGACTCCCTGAACCCTCTCCAGTCGAGTCCCAGGTCAGCTTCCCAGCCGTTGCCAGCTCGCGCCAGAAGATGTTGTATCCTGCGAAGGGAAAACAACCAAAACTGTCATAGCGAAAGATCCCAGTTGACCCTCCTACAATGTTTGAATCATCCCTGCATTACCTGCACACTTAGCAGACGTTTAGCAAATGAAATCAAACGTGAATCAGTAATAGCAGAGAAAATCAGAGCGAAATCAGAACGCGATCAGAAGTCTGACAGCGTATTTGAATTAAAGTTTTCAACTACTGATTGGTCACCAGACCGATCAGAGAGAACTCTGATCGATCAGGCAAGCTCCTGATCGATCCAGTAGGTCCCTGATCGGTCACCTGACCGATCAGGGATCGTGGATCGGTCACCGGACCGATCCATCCCTTTGCTGAGGTTTTCTCCATTTTCCGCAGGCCAAAGCCACTGATCGGTCACCTGACCGATCAGGTTGTTCCCTGATCGGTTTGGCGACCGATCAGGTCACTCCCTGACCAATTAGGAGCCATCCTGATTGGCCAAGATGAGGGATGTCGCGACATTTGATCGGTCACCTGATCGATCAAGTTCTCCTCCCAAAGCTACTAACCTCTTCACTGATCGTTCACCAGAACGATCAGAAGCCAAACAGAAGCCAAACAAAATGCTTCTGTTCTCTGCCTGATCGTTCGCTAGACCGATCAGACTCCCCTGGATCGGTCACCAGACCGATCCACAACAGGGAGTTCGTGCTAACTCCCTGATCAGTCTCCAGACCGATCCAACGACTCCCAATCCAACCCTAAGTCCAGAGAACAAGCTCCCTAGCCTTCTCTGACTTGTGCTCAGTCCCCCGGACCAAGACTACATGCCCAGCTTCACTCACCGGGACTTCATTCAACCTAGCTTCACTCGCTAGGACCTGGCTTCACTCACCAGGGTTTTGGTCACCCGCCTTCACTCACCGGGACCTGGCTTCACTCACCGGGATTTCATTCAACCTAGTTTCACTCGCTAGGACCTGGCTTCACTCACCAGGGTTTCGGTCACCCGACTTCACTCACCGGGACCCGACTTCACTCACTGAGATTTCAGTCACCTGTCTTCACTCACCAGGACCCGGCTTCACTCACTGGGGTCTCCTTCACCTGACTTCACTGACCAAGACCCGGCTTCACTCACCGGGATTTTCGTCACCTGGCTTCACTCACCAGGACCCGGCTTCACTCACCGGGATTTCAATCAACCTAGCTTCACTCATTAGGGTTTCGTGCCCAGTCCCCGACCAGGACTTAATCTGAATTCACTCAACCAAACTTAAATCGGTGTCAACACCAAAACAACAATCGGACCAGACTGCATTAACACTTTGGTCGTAGCCTTATTGGATCATCAACCCTTTCCTTGACAAAGCTTTTTATTGAAAATTCATCTTCAAGTTACTTCTTGAAAGATTTTGGTTTAACTAGTTTGGGTCTTGGATCGGTAGCTTCGGCTAGTTCCACCAGAATGGCTTCCCTAACGTACTGTCATCTCACCTCCACCCAATACTATATTGTTCAAATTTCAACTAAGTCATTTGTCCTTAGTCTAACCAGTCCTAGGTCTAAGCCTAATGAATTGCAGAAGGAAATAAACAAACAAGCATGCAATAAAATTAAAGAAGTAAGCAAAAAAAAATTCATCTAATTATGAAAATTATTTTTAAATTGGCTCCCCCTGGACTATCGCCTCGATAATGATTAGGCAAGATGTGAATCTTGTCCTTGGGGATCCAATACTGGTTTGGTCCAGCTTGATTGTTCAAACAGAGCTTGGGGACCCATGCTTGAACTCGAGTTCTAGGTTGGTTCAATATAGCATAATAAGATCTTTGTCTAGACTTGGTTCGATACCCTAATCCAGATCGATTAAGAACGGACTTCTATTTTCCAAGGATCATATCAAGACCCTTGGAACCCAAAGTGAATCATTCTAAAGCCACTCTGAGCTCCTTGATTTGAGTTTTCAAGGAGGAATTCTCTTTCTCAAGCTTTTCAACTTGAGTAGAGTTTCCTTCTTGAACCTTCTCAGTTAAGGATCTCGAGTCGGCTTCCTCTTTCAGGAGTTTTACTTCTTGTCGGAGGGACTCGACCCAAATTTTGGCTTTCACCAAGTTGCGAGATAAATAAGCAATTAATTTAGATAATTCAATTTCAGAATAACCTCTTACCGTTATTTGGCTGTTTTCCGAGATTGTGAGCCTTCCGTCGTTTGGCTCTGATTCCGATCCAGTGTCGATGTCTTCCGAAGTGGTTAGAGAGAGAAGATTTGATTGCGGGGCCTCTTCTTCTTCTTCGGAGGAAGATTCATCCCAGGTGGCTTGGAGAGCCTTCTTCCTTCGAGTCTTCTTGGCTTCCTTTAGATTTGGGCATTTTGATTTGTAATGTCCCTTCTTGTTGCATTCGTAGCAGGTGATATTGGTTTTGCTTTTTGAAGTTGAAGGTTCAGCTGGATCTTCCTTCCTTCGGCTTGCTTTCTTTCTATTTGTCTGGTGCTTCAGCTCCTTGTAGTAGTCCCAAGCTAGACGAACCAACTTGGGTCGATCCCCTTCACTGTCTTCTGAGTCTGAGTCCGAGTCAGACTCGGGTGCTGGTTAAGGCTTCTTCTTGGCGACTTTTCCTTGGGATTTACCTACAATAAAGGAAATACTTTTCTCGACCATAGTGTAGTTAGTCTGTTCATGCAATTCTAATTCTGAAAAAAGTTCATCTAACTTAATTTTAGAAAGGTCCCTGGAAACCTTGTAAGCATCTACCATAGATGCCCACAGTGTGTTCCTTGGGAATGCATTTAGGGTATACCTGATTAGATCACGGTTCTCTACCTTGTGACCTATTGTGTGCAGCCCATTCATCAGCTTCTGGATTTTGGCGTGGAGTTGTGCTGCCGATTCTCCTTCATTCATCTTTATTGTGTAGAGTCTGTTCAGCAACATATCCCTTTTGCTGATTCTGGTGTCGGAGGTACTTTCGTGCAGCTCAATCAGCTTGCTCCAAAGTTCTTTGGCACTTCTAAAAGGACCCACCCGGTTCAGCTCTTCCTTGGTCAATTCGCATTGCAACGTCTGAGTTGCCTTTGCATCAGCCTCTATCTTCTTTTTCAATGAGGTGTCCCATTCAGAGTAGTGTTGTGGCACTCCTTCTGCGTTCTTGGGAAGCTCCAGGCCAGATTGGATAATTATCCACATGTCCACCTGAGTTTTCAGGTGGACTTCCATCCTGCTTTTCTAGTAGGAGAAATCTTCTCCGCTAAAAAGCGATGGTATGGCTGTGCTGAATCCCTCTTGCATGGCCATAATATTTTCTGAAAAAAATAAAGACAAAGAAAACTTGTTCCAAGACTTGGTCTTGGATTAGTAGTGCGGCAGAAATTAAAAATAACGAAAAAACGATCGAGTGGTGTTGCACCAACCTCGATTAACGAGAAAAATTCAAAAAAATTTAAAATAATTTTGTAAATCCGAAAAAAACTCTCAAATTGGTGGTTGCACCAAATTTGAGCCACCCGCTCTGATACCACTTGTTGGATCGGAGAAATCAATAGAGGGGGGGTGAATATCGATATAAAATTTTTCGGAGAAAACAGAGTAGTTACGCAGCGGAAAATAACAGAACACACGCGAACACAAGTCGGTTTTACATGGTTCGGAGTAGCGGTCGGCTCCTACTCCAAGGCCCACAGTCTTTGACCGTTTACTTTGGGCAAATCTATAGTTGTGAAAAGAGTTTTATAAATTGAGTACAGAAATAGAACTGAAAATTAAACTTGTAACACTTTTCGTTACCGACGCCCGAGGTGGATCGAATTTCAGAGCAGAGGTCGTCGTCGGCACTGGAATCTCCAAGTCGGAGCTTGTCGGAGCGTAGCGCTTAAACGAAAGTGCTTGGAGCGTTGTGAATGATGTTTTCTGAAGCTTTGGGGGTGAACACCTTTTTATAGCACCCATGGGGGCGCCTGTGTCGATGGTGTTAGTGATATGAGAGAAGTGTCCTAAGGCAATCACCTTATGATGTAAACATTTATATTAATAAATGATAATTCACTATTTGAGTATACATGTTTTGTGTATTTGATTGGGATCTTGAACTCATCTACTGAATGTCCGCAATACAATTCACAGCATAAGAGAATTTGTGATGGGATCACAACTAGTGACTATCTCTAAATGTGCAATTGTGAAGTATTGAAAATATCCCTAGTCGATGAATTGATAAATACGGACACTATCAAATTCTGTTGAGACTAGCATGGGTTATTCTCTAATCAGCTGATTCTCACTGGCTGGTGACATTGGGATGTCCGGAGATAAACATGGATGCTAGTTAAGGGAACTAGTTCATTGGAGTGACTAGCTGTAAGACTTCATATGGGAATCTACATGTAGATATGTCAATGAAGTTCTTACTGCAGCTTAAGTGCGATGTTCCTTTGACTTGCGGTGTTCAAGTCATCTTGGTCATGGAGACTTATACTTTAACATCTTAAGCAAGCATCTCCAAGGAGGTGTGGACCCAGGATGATTGGGTATAAGCCGAAGTGCCCGAAGATGTTTGAACAGCTTACAAAGGATTCACCACTCCTTGCGAGGAGATGTATACCCAGGCCTATCGTCGGATTGTTACTCAAAACCTCTGGCCAGAGTATATCATGTTTAGAGTGCGAGTCTCTTAACTACATGAGAGTAATTAGAAATCCAAAGGACGAGAAAGACACTGCTTGGGCTAGGTGTGACGTAGTCAGCCTAGTGGGGACTGACACATATAGACCGTGTCCTGAACCAAGTGGGTATAAGGTGGTGAAGGGAATGAGGCACGACTCATTAGAGTTGCTGAAGGGTTTCAGAATTACTTCTGAGGTCAAACCGTTGATCTTTCGATTAATTGGGGGTCATGATGTACTACTAGGTGCCACTCATGACCGTTCTATAATTGGTTGATTATAGACAGCCAACATAAATCGAAAACCTATTTAGTCACACGCACTACGAGTAATCCGAGGGATTTAAAACGAGTTGAAAATTGGATTTTCCGATCAAGAGAAATAAGTCGAATCTGAGTTAATCAGAGGCGCAATGGAAGCTAAAATTGGCTAAGTCTTTTGAAGGCTTATTGGGCGAATTAAATGAGTTTAATTCGCGATGGATGCGGCTTGATTGACCGGCCAAGGAGAGTGCCAAACCCCCTTGGTTTGGCCGGCCACTTAAAAGGGAGAAAACCAATTGATTTGGTTTAATTAATAAAATAAATCTAGCGCGATTTGTTTTATAAATTATGGATAAATAAATTTGTATAAAGAAATTTATATAAATAAATTTATAGAAATTTATTTCTTTTTGGGAATTAAAATAATCCGTGGAATGATTTATTTTAATTTTATAAAATCAATTATGAATTGATTTTTCCATTAAAAGAAAAATTATAAATTTCTTATAAAATTTATTCCATAATTAAAGAAGAGAATTAATTGTTTTATTATAAAGTTAGTTATAATAAAACTAGGCCTAACGGAATAATTTATAAGAAAATTTATAAGATAAATTTCTTATGAAAATTAATTCCGTTAATTCCGTTAAAGAGGAGACTTAGCAAGGGAGAGGTTGCTATATAAAGGAACCAAAGGCTAGCCTTCAATTCCAATCAATTGAGTTGATTAAGAGTTAATCCTCTCCCTCTCTCTCTCTTATTCTCTTCTCCTTCTCCCTCCCATCTAGGGCCGCCGCCCAACCTAGATCTCCTAGGGCCGGCGCACCTTCATTGTTCTCCAAGGAGTTGGCGTGAGCAATCTACACCAAGGAGAAGCCAACTAAGAAGAAGAAGAAGCGGATCACATCTCCTTCCTTCTCGGAATTCGATTTCGTTTCTCGGGTGGTTAGTTTCCTATCTTTTCTCTTGTTCTTCTAGTTGTGTCTTCGGAGAATCTAGTAGTTCTCGTCGGCACAAAACTCGTGGCTTTGCGAAGTCATCCCGAAGAGAACTCGGCGTGGACGCGAATAGAGGCGGAGCTTCCAATGGACGCTACGGTTGGATCTCGTCCCTTACTTTGAGTTACGAGAGGTACTTAGTAAATTAGTTTACTTTTTCCGCAAAGTTTTAATTTATGATTATGTCAACACATCATAAGATTGCATGCTAGATACGTGGTTAAAATAATTTAGGAAATTATTTTATGCTAATTCTTCGGCTGCACGTAAAAATTTAAAATTTTACGAACCCGTATCCTTGTCGACATGCACCCGGTCCCAACAGTGGTATCAGAGCCGGTTAGTGTTCGACATAATCATATAATTGTTTTGCGGAACACTTTGTCATGATCTCAATTTTGGAAAATTTTTCAATTATGGAAACTTTCCAATTATGATAAATTTTAGATTTAGGAATTTCAAAGTTTGGAAATCCTCATGAAATTTCGCAAACTTTTGAAATTTTCTAGTTTCTAAAATTTTATAATAATTGTGAAAACTTCCCATCTTTGGAAACTTTCCAATTTTGGAAATTTTTTTAATTTTAGAAAATTTCTAATTTTGTAAATATGTAAGTTTTCTTTGTACCAGAAACTTATAACCATTCTGAAAATCTATTATGAAACCTCGCAATTTTGGGCACTTTCTTTTGAGAAAGTCTAGACAAATTTATGGATAATTAGTTGACAATTTCAAATTCGAATTGGCTTTAAATTATTAACAAAATTCTTTATTTTGGATTGAGCCTCGGGGAGCCGTCCAATTTAAAGTTAGTTGTTGTAATTTAATTTCCCAATTTTGAATGAAATTGTCATGTTTGATTTGGTTGCGTTTCCGAAACGGACCAAATTGGATTTACGACAAATTACTTTTCTTTGGGTATCTGAGCCTCGGGGAGCCACCCTTAGAAAACGATTTGTTGTAATTAATTAAATCCATGAATAAAACATGATTTAAGAGGTGATGCTCTTACATGTTGTTGTCTCTAAAATTAATTAGGAAAATGATTTCCTATAGAGTTTTCTTAATTGAGATTTTCATGAAAATAATATGTCGTTGAATTAAGGGAATTGCCTCTTAATTTAATAAGATTTGATTTAGAGAAATCAAAGTCTTAAACATATTATTTCCGAAATTGATTATGACAATTTAGAAAATTATTTCCCAAAACAATTCCTTTAATAAAGTATGAAATTAGAATGAGGAAATCCGGTTCCTAATTCAATTCATGAGACTTGATAAATTAAGTCACATACATACTTTATTAAGGAAATCGTTAGTCATGACATAATCATATGTCATGAATGTGCTTAGAAAAGATGAGACCCAAAACCCCTTACAAAATATTAAGGCTAACACCTTCCATTAATATGGTTAGAACCGGAGTTTTGTTTCTCGTTTGGGTTGATGGACACATCCATGCCCGACTTGAACCTCAACATGTTCAAACCATGGAATTAGTTTATGAATAATATAGTTGGAGTCAGAGGTCAATCCTTAGTTTTGGTTGTTGGACACATCCAAGCCTGACTAAACGGTTGAATGAGCTCCAACCATATTAAAACTATTTCTTGATTAATGGGTCAGCCTTAAGCTTGGAGCATCGATTTGTTGTGCCACAGCCAAGGTCGATGTAAAGAGAGGTGCAGTTGGGTGCTATGTATAATGTTACATACTTGTTAATGAGTTAACAACCCAATGATTTATGCAAACATTCAATTAGTTGATAGCATAAAGTGATAGTTACATATATGTGATATGTAATCGGTGTAATTACCTACCTTCATAGCTAAGAAAAACTTGATGGCCACAGTCATGGTTGTTCTTATCTATGGTTGGATATCAACCTATTTGGAGATGTTCCTACGATCTCCCGAATTGATAAAAAGGGTTATTCAATTTGAAAAATAAATAGGATTTTATTTATGTATGTTGATACATTCTTTAATCACTCTTCTCACATAAACTCAATTTGTATTTCTAGGATAATCACTCGATCATGTCTTCTCTAAACTTGCGTTCCATTTTGGACACCAATAAACTGACTGGGCCGAACTTCATGGACTGGCTTCGAAACCTAAGGATAGTCCTTAAGGCAGAGAAGCTTGCTTATGTCCTTGAAGATCAACTTCCCACCCATCCTCCAGAGAATGCAACTCCAGACCAATTGTTGGCCTATCAGAAACATGTGACCGATTCTGAACTTGCGAGTTGCATCATGCTAGCCTCTATGGTACCTGAGCTGCAAAAGCAGCATGAGCATATGGATGCTTATACCATCATCTTCCATCTTCATGAGTTGTTTGAAGAGCAGGCGAGATCTGAAAGGTTCGAAGTCTCCAGACTCCTCTTCACCACTAAGATGCAGGAAGGCACTTCTGCCTCGCAGTTTGTGTTAAAGATGTTGGGGTACATTGAGCGACTGAGCGCACTCGGTTTTGCAATGGATCATGAACTAAGTATTGACTTAATTCTGAGTTGTTTGCCCAAGAGTTATTCACAATTTGTGATGAACTATCGGATGAACAAACTAGAGACCACCATTCCTGAGCTGCTCAACCTGCTGAAGACTGTAGAGCCTTCTGTAAAGCCGGATCAAAAGGCGGTACTGTTAGTTGGTTCCTCGAAGAAAGGTTCTAAGAGGAAGGCCAAGGAACAGAACAAAGGGAAGAAGAAAAAGGCCAAGAAGACTGAAAAGAAACCAAAAGGAACTTGCCATCATTGTGGCAAGGAGGGTCACTGGCGAAGAAACTGCAAGGTTTATCTTGAGTCCTTGAAGAAGAAGGCATCCGATGCTCCATTCTCTTCAGGTATCTTCGTTATTGAATGTCACTCTATTTCCTCAAATACCTGGGTACTTGATACTGGGTGTAGCTCACATATATTTAATGACATACAGGGGCTAAGGAATAGAAGAAGACTCGTCAAAGGAGAAGCAGATTTGCGAGTTGGGAATGGAGCAAAGATTGCTGCTGTTGCCATCGGAACATATTTGCTAAAGCTCCCCACTGGACGTGTCTTAGAATTGGATAATTGTTATTTCGTTCCTTCGTTAATAAAGAACATTGTATCTATTTCATGTTTGAATGAAAAAGGTTATCATTTAACTTTTAGTAACAATTGTTGTTACATAACTTTAAATGACGTTCTTTATGGGAATGGAACTTTGTGCAATGGCATCTACACGTTAGATTTATCCAGTGACGTTTCAATATCGAAGTTAGCAACAAACGTGCTAGAATAGATAATCGAATAGACTCCTACACTTGGCATTGCCGTCTTGGCCATATAAGTAAGAAACGCATGACCGAATTACACCGATGTGGAATTCTGGAATCATTTGAACCCGGTTCATTTGATTCATGCAAATCATGCTTAAAAGGCAAGATGACCAAATTACCCTTTTCCGGAAAAGGTAATCCAGTGGGAGAATTGCTTGGTCTAATACATACCGATGTATGTGGACCAATGTCAACTCTTGCACAAGGAGGCTATAGCTACTTCATCACCTTTATCGATGATCACTCACGATTTGGGTATGTGTTCTTGATGAAACACAAATCTGAAGCCTTTGAGAAATTCAAAGAGTTCAGAAATGAAGTAGAGAAACAGCTTGGCAAAAGTATTAAGATACTTCGATCCGATCGGGGTAGTGAATACTTAAGTCAAGAGTTTCAAGATTATCTTAGGGACAACGGGATATTGTCCCAATGGACTCCGCCGTATACACCACAGAATAATGGTGTATCTGAGAGGCGCAACCGAACCTTGATGGACATGGTTAGGTCGATGATGAATCATGCAACTCTTCCAAAATCCTTTTGGGGCTATGCACTTAAGACAGCTGTTTACTTGCTAAACAGAGTCCCGACCAAGGTAGTCTCTACTACTCCATATGAGACATGGAATAGTAAGAAACCCCACTTAACTCACCTTAAGATATGGGGTTGTCCTGCTTATGTGAAGCGGATTATATCAGACAAATTGGATGCTAAGTCTGATAAATGTCTATTTATTGGATACCCTAAGGAAACGAAGGGTTACCAATTCTATCATCCCTTGGAACAAAAGGTGTTTGTTTCAAGGCATGCTGTATTTCTGGAAAAGGAATTTCTTTTACAAGAAAACAGTGGGAGTGGCATTGAACTTGATGAAGTTCAAGAAACTCCAATAGACATTACAGAGACACCTGGTCTAGTCCCGCAACCGATAATTCATAGTGATGAGCTATCAGTTGAACCTAAAACAACACCACCTCTTCGTAGGTCTGATAGGGCACGCAATATTCCAGAGAGATACAGATTTCTCGTAAGTGAATCGAACGACGTGTTACTCATAAGCGATGATGAACCTATCAGTTATGAAGATGTCCTGAAAAGTTCAGAAAGGGACAAATGGCTTGAGGCCATGAAGTCGGAAATGGATTCCATGTACAAAAATCAAGTATGGGACTTGGTTAACCCACCCGAAGGGATTAAGCCCATAGGGTGCAAGTGGGTTTTCAAGAAGAAAACCGACATGGAAGGTAATGTAGTTACCTTTAAAGCTAGATTAGTGGCAAAAGGATATCGTCAGAAACAAGGAATTGATTATGACGAAACCTATTCGCCAGTAGCTATGCTTAAATCCATTCGGATGCTCCTAGCCATAGCAGCTCATTATGATTATGAGATATGGCAAATGGATGTGAAAACAGCTTTCCTTAATGGAAACCTGCTTGAGGATGTATACATGATACAACCTGAAGGTTCACATCGGTTGATAAAACCAAAGTATGCAAGCTTCGACGATCCATATATGGACTGAAGCAAGCATCTAGGAGCTGGAACATCCGTTTTGATGAGACAATCAAAAGTTTGATTTCTCACAAAATCCTGACGAACCATGTGTGTACAAGAAGGTTAGTGGGAGTGCAGTCGTATTCCTAGTATTATATGTCGATGACATATTACTATAGGAAACGATATATCAGTCTTACAGACAGTTAAAATTTGGTTGTCCAAAACTTTCTCCATGAAAGACCTGGGAGAAGCAACCTATATCCTTGGGATTAGAATCTATAGAGATAGATCAAAACGGTTGCTTGGTCTTTCGCAGTCTACATATATAGACCGAGTGCTAAAAAGGTTTAGCATGTCGGAATCCAAGAAAGGTTACCTTCCCATCAGGCATGGGATCAACCTTTCAAAGTCTATGTGTCCGCGCACAGAAGACGAGAGGATTTGCATGAATAAGATTCCCTATGCATTCGCAATAGGATCTATCATGTATGCTATGTTATGTACTAGACCCGATGTATCGTATGCTTTGAGCGTCACAAGCAGATACCAGTCGGATCCAGGAATGGATCATTGGGCGGCTGTCAAGACAATCCTTAAGTACTTAAGAAGAACTAAGGATGTGTTCCTAATATATGGAGAAGGAGATATGGTAATACGTGGGTATACAGATGCCAGTTTCCAGACAGATAAGGATGACTCCAAATCGCAGTCTGGATACGTATTTACTTTGAATGGAGGCGCAGTAAGTTGGAAAAGTTCCAAACAAGACACCGTAGCGGATTCTACCACGGAAGCAGAATATATCGCAGCTTCGGAAGCAGCAAAGGAAGCAGTTTGGATCAAGAAGTTTGTCTCAGAACTTGGTGTGGTTCCAACCATTGATGAAGCAGTGCCGGTTTACTGCGACAACAATGGAGCTATTGCACAAGCGAAGGAACAAGGTCTCATCAGCGATCCAAACACGTGCTTCGCCGCTATCATCTGATCAGAGAGATTATAAGTAGGAATGACATACAAATTGAGAGGGTTCCCACTGAAAGGAATATAGCGGATCCTTTAACTAAGGCTTGCCTCAAGCAAGTTTGAGGGACATGTTAGAGCCTATGGTATTGGATACCGTAGCGATTGGCATTAGGCCAAGTGGGAGTTTGTTAGTGATATGAGAGAAGTGTCCTAAGGCAATCGCCTTATGATGTAAACATTTATATTAATAAATGATAATTCACTATTTGAGTATATATGTTTGTGTATTTGATTGGGATCTTGAACTCATCACTGAATGTCCGCATACAATTCACAGCATAAGAGAATTTGTGATGGGATCACAACTAGTGATATCTCTAAATGTGCAATTGTGAAGTATTGAAATATCCCTAGTCGATGAATTGATAAATACGGACACTATCAAATTCTGTTGATACTAGCATGGGTTATTCTCTAATCAGCTGATTCTCACTGGCTGGTGACATTGGGATGTCCGGAGATAAACATGGATGCTAGTTAAGGGAACTAGTTCATTGGAGTGCTAGCTGTAAGACTTCATATGGGAATCTACATGTAGATATGTCAATGAAGTTCTTACTGCAGCTTAAGTGCGATGTTCCTTTGACTTGCGGTGTTCAAGTCATCTTGGTCATGGAGACTTATACTTTAACATCTTAAGCAAGCATCTCCAAGGAGGTGTGGACCCAGGATGATTGGGTATAAGCCGAAGTGCCCGAAGATGTTTGAACAGCCTACAAAGGATTCACCACTCCTTGCGAGGAGATGTATACCCAGGCCTATCGTCGGATTGTTACTCAAAACCTCTGGCCAGAGTATATCATGTTAGAGTGCGAGTCTCTTAAATACATGAGAGTAATTAGAAATCCAAAGGACGAGAAAGACACTACTTGGGC
>JAGFNQ010005287.1:132357-151182 GCA_024364735.1 Boesenbergia rotunda
GAAGTGGACCACCGAGCTGAGCGAGTGTGATATCCAATACCAGATCCGCCCAGCCATCAAAGCTCAAGCCTTAGCAGATTTCTTGAACGAGCTGCACTTAGAGGAGCCCGAAGAAGCATGGCAGGTTTACGTGGACGGCTCGTCGGCCCGATCGTGCAGCGGGATTGGCATCTTAATGGTCTCCTCGAAAGGGGAGCAATTACACTTATCCATCCGACTCGAGTACAGGACCACAAATAACGAAGCCGGGTATGAAGCTCTGATAGCCAGATTGCAGGCGGCTAAGCATGTGGGAGCTCCCCGAATGGTATTATACTCAGATTCTCAGCTGGTTACACAACAGGTCGCCGGTCGATTCGAAGTCAATAGCGATCGGTTGCAGGCCTTCATAGAAGGATATGAGAAGCTGAAGGTCGAGTTTCAAGAGGTACAAATTCAAAAGATCCCCCGGGAGAGTAATCTGAGGGTGGACGAGCTGGCTAAATTGGCTAGCTCGGTCGGCTCTTGGGTATTTCCTAAGTCGGTCAGGGCGGCGCTGATAATTATGCACATTGAGCGGCAGGCTGAGCTGGAGCTAGAATCAGACTGGAGGACGCCACTCATCGCCTACTTGACTGAAGGAGTCGTGTCGACCGACCGAGAGGAAGCCCGACTGCTTAGAAAGCGGGCCATCCAGTATACCATGGTCGAGGATGTGATGTACAAGAGGTCCTTTGCTCGACCACTGCTTAAATGTTTGGGCGAGAAAGACGCAGATTATGTACTAAGGGAGATTCATATGGGAGTTTGCGGAAGCCACGCGGGAGCTCGGGCTGTTGCCCGAAAAGCCTTATTGGATGGCTATTACTGGCCGACTCTGCAGAAGGACGCTGATAAGGTGGTTGCTACATGTCTATCCTGTCAGAAGCACCATTGCTTACCACACCGACCTGTGGAGATGATGAAGGCTTCGACAGCCTCATGTCCATTTGACCAGTGGTGCATGGACATCGTTGGACCATTCCCGTTTGGCGCCGCTTGGAAGAAATACCTACTAGTGGCCGTCGACTATTTTTCCAAGTGGATTGAAGCAGAAGCCTTGGCACGCATCACCGAGCAGGTTGTCATTAAGTTCCTATGGCAGAACATCCTGTGTCGGTATGGAATCCCCGACAAACCAGTCTCAGACAATGGAAGACAATTCCAAGGCCGGAAGATACTGGAATGGTGCTCAGCCTACGACATTAAGCATGCCTTCACCTCGGTGCCATACCCCAGAGCAATGGCCAAGCAGAAGTGGCTAACCGAGAAATCCTTCGAGGGTTGAAGACTAAGCTGGACCATGCTGAAGGAACCTGGGTGGTTGAATTGCCAAGTGTCCTATGGGCTCTGCGGACCACACCAAAGGAAACCACGGGCCACACTCCCTTCTAGCTGGTCTATGAAATCGAGGTTGTGGTGCCGGTCGAAGTGGGTTGTGAGTCAGATCGGCGAAGAACTTATGACGAAGACAATCCAGAAAGGAGGCGCCTAGAGTTGGATCTGGTCGAAGAAATTCGAGAAAAGGCGGCAACTCGCATGTTTGCGTATCGACAGAAGATGAAACAGATGTTGGTGCAATCTTGGTTAGGTCAGGGTTGACCTAGTTTGACAAAGCTCAGGTGAGCTTGAGTCTAGCAAGCTCGGGTGAGCTTGAGGTGTATGTTTCGATGTTTGACATTGATGTTTGAATTTGATAATTATGTTTGAAAGTCGTATGGTGTCAAGTGGGTCAAGGTTGATTGGAGACTTGACTAGGTGAAGTCCAGGTGGATCGGGGAGATCGTGCGCTGGCATGGAAAAAGACCTAGTGGGACTAGGCACACCTAGTGGGACTAGGTGAAGTCCAGGTGGATCGGGGAGATCGCACGCTGACATGGAAAAAGACCTAGTGGGACTAGGTGAAGTCCAGGTGAATCGGGGAGATCGCACGCTGGCATGGAAAAAGACCTAGTGGGACTAGGCACACTTAGTGGGACTAGGTGAAGTCCAGGTGGATCGGGGAGATCGCACGCTGGCATGGGAGAAGACCTAGTGGGACTAGGTGAAGTCCAGATGGATCGGGGAGATCACATGCTGGCAAGGTGGAAGTCTACCGAGAGACTAGACCTAACTCGAGTGTTAGGCAAATCTGGTGGGGAATCAGGTTAAGTCCTAGTTGGGAACTAGGCAGAAGAAGTCCAGGTTGGTCAAAGGGGTTGACCGTAAAATCGAGGTTGGTCAAAGGGGTTGACCGTAAAATCGAGGTTGGTCAAAGGGGTTGACCGTGAACACAAGTTAGGTTGGTCTCAATCGATTGGGTGATCGATTGGGTTGTTGTCTCGCGAAATCAAGAAGGATTTTAATCAATTGGGTAATTGATTAAGAAGGATGGTAATCAATTAGGTAATTGATTAAGGAGGATCTTAATCAATTAGGTAATTGATTAAGGAGAAAGTGAATCGATTGGGTAATCGATTAAGAGAGTTTGTTGCGAGAATAGAAGGTGGCTGAATCGATTGGGTAATCGATTCAGCCTTCTCTTAATCGATTGGTCAATCGATTAAGGGCAGTCTTAATCGATTGGCTAATCGATTCAGGTTCAAAAACTAGCCGTTGAACGGCTAGTATGACGTGGTAATCGATTGGGTAATCGATTAGGGAACCCTAGGCGTCGGGTATAAGGGTTTTCACGCAGGTTTTGAGCCACAACTCTTCTCCCCTTTTTCCTTCTTCATTGGTGCCATCTCAAGGGAAGTCTTGGAGGTTTTTGCTGCTGCATTTCCAAGGTTCTAGAGGCAACCATAAGCTTGAAGATAGCAAGGAAAGCAAAGAGAGTTTATTCATTGTAAATCTTGTAAGATTTCTTTTTGTATTTGCTTAGATCCTTGTTGTATCTTGTTGTAAGCTTGTAAGAGGTTTCTCCACCTCAAGAAGGAGACTTTCATAGTGCATGAGAGTGTGAGGAGAGTGGATCCTTGGATTAGTCACCCGACCGGGGTGGATACCAAGTAAATCCTTTGTGTTAGCGTTTGCTCGAGTCTTCCGCCGCGACAAATCATCAAGGAGCAAATCGGAGCTAATCACCCCCCCCTCTAGCTCGCCAATCGGTCCCAACAAGTGGTATCAGAGCAAGGTTGCTCTTATTTGGACTCATCGCCAAGAGGGCAAGAGCTAGAGGAAGAAGAAGAAGTTGGAAGAAACCCTAATTTCAAGAAGTCATCATCAAGGGGTTTCAACTTCAAGAATGGAGTTTGGCTATGACACAAGGGCACCTCCACCATTCGACAAGGCGAATTTTGGTCTTTGGAAGTCAAAGATCGAAAATTATTTCATGATGGAGATAGAGCAATGGTTTGCTCTAATGGAGGGTTTTGAAGCTCCAACAAGCTCAAAAGGAAAACTCCTCAAGAAAAGCAAATGGAATGAGGAGCAAATCAAGAGATGCGAGGCCAACTACAAAGTGATCAAGCTATTGGTCAATCTTTTGCCAAGCACCATCTTGGACAAGATTGGAGAATTTCAAGACGCCAAAGAGCTATGGAGCAAATTGGCAAGGCTTCATGAAGATCCCTCCACTATACTAAATCAAGAAAAATCCGAAGAGGGAGATTCATCAAGTGAAGAGGACTCGGAAGTTGAGAGGTGCTCAACATCCGAAGATGAAGCTCAAGAAGCCTCTACCTCAAGGGTTGAAGAGGAAATTCAAGAAGCCTCCACCTCTAGGATTGAGGGGGAGCAAAATGTGTCATTGGCATCGGATCAAAGACAAGCTTCAACATCAAATTCCAATGTCAATGAAGAAGAAGAAAGTGTCACCTCTACACCACATGAAGGTATAAGAATTTCAAGTTGTAAAAATAAAAATCATATCATTTGTTTTGAGTGTAGGGAAAAAGGGCACTATAAGAGTAAGTGTCCAAAATTGGTCAAGAAGAAGGTGCAAATGACACCCAAGACCAAGGAGAAGGCAAAGGAGGTCGACCCCGTGATAAAGAAGGATAAGAAGCACATAGTGTGCTTCTCATGCAAAGAAAAGGGACATTATCGAAATCAATGTCCAAAGGGGAAGAAACCGACCAAGGCAAAAGGGAGGAGCTTAAATTAAGGGGGAGCCTCCAAGAACAAGAATAAGGTATCATTAGGTAATGATACTTATTTTCATCATGATAATATGCATGCTAGAGATAACTATTATCATTTTAATGCTATTTATCATGAAAATAGGAGGTATAAAAACCCTAAGGAAAACTATAGAGCTTTCCATGCTAGGACTACCACCTCTAAGGATAGGGAACAAATTAGGAATTTCCAAGGTAGACCTACCCAATCCAAGGCTAAGAAAAATAATCACCAAAGCTATATTAGAAAACCAAGCCTTGAGGAGGTATTGATTGAAAATCAAGTTTTGAGGTCCAAACTTGATAAATTAGAAAAATCCCTCAAAAGAATAGAAAATCTATTTAAGGGATCTAAGGATCAAAACCTAGATTTAGGAAATCAAGGACTCTCTAGGAGCAAGAAAGGTTTGGGGTACAAACCTAAAACTAAGGATGATGGTCCATCCTACCATAGAGTTCCATATAGATATGGAACTCAATCTAGGTCTAAAAGTCAAGTCAAGACCACAAGGGAAGCCATCCCTAGGGGTTGACCAAGACAAGACCAACATGACTAAGGCTTCGGAAAAGCCTAAGAAAGTCTTTAGGAAGGTATCAAGGGAGGTCATCCCTAGTGAATATCTAGAACACCCAAGGAGCACCAATAGGTTTTGGGTTCCTAAGAGTGTGTTCGCCACACCCTAGATAGGTCTAGGGAGTGTCAACTCTAATTGGAAGGGTAGTTAACCCAACCTTAATGAAGTTGACACTTTGGGACATTTTCAAGGAATTACTACCCTTGAAAATGAAGGATTCATTTATTTACTCTAGGAGGAGTAAATTTGTGCCAAACTATAGTTTTGAGAGATTAAACTTGATAAAGTTGGCACAACTAGGTTAGAATCCAAAGATAGGCCAAGTTGGGGAGTTTTGGCATTATCTTGGAAATTAGGGCAAATTTAGGATTATCAATGACTTAGCGATGAGTTATTGATACTTAGATAGGAAATCTAGGTATTTTTTTATGCCATGTTTTTGTATGCCCTATCACATGTCATGACATCATATTTCATCATTCATATTTTATTATGAAAATATTACATGTCATGTCATACATGCATCATATAGTTATAATTTCCTTTGAAAATCCTAATATGATGCATGTCATAGTCATTAATCATGCATAAATCAATTTTTATTGAAATTAAGGACATTGGCATTAATTGACATCCTAGGTAGATGATCAAGGTTTATAATGCCTAGGTAGAAATGCATAAACCCTTAAATTAGGGAGAACATGACTTTCACATCTCACTAAGACCATAAGTTGAATTGTGTGTGTTTTTGAGACACATTAGAAACAAATGAGATGTTAGGGTGATGAACAAAACTCAAGGTGTTGATAAAGTACATCATATTTGAGTTTTAGTATCATCAAAACATGAGATTCAATGAACTCCAATCATTAGGAAAGCTAATGTATAAGTCATGTGCATTTAGCCCAAGGAACATGGTTGGATATTGTTTTTGAAAAACATTTTAAAACTATCTTGGAAAACCTTGGTGAAGACTATCTTTTGATAGCACTCATCATTGATGAAATGGATACAAAATAGACTAAAACATTGAAATGTTTCAATGGTTTCTAATTTTGTATCAATCTTTGAAAAAGAAGGTTATTTTCATAGAAAATTATTTTTCCTTGATAGTACATGGTATAAATAATGTCTACACGAAATTTTAGGATTTTTCGAATTTTGTAGAATTATTTAGGAGTTTCTGAAATTCGAATCTGAAAGTGTTTTCAGATTTCAGAAACTCTCAATCGATCAGGTGATCGATTGGGGCAGTAGCCAATCGATTGGTCAATCGATTGGTGGATCTTTTTGCGTGCACAGAAGCTCGCGTAATCGATCATCTGATCGATTACAGTCAGTCGTAATCGATCTGTTGATCGATTAAGGCTAGTTTAATCGATTGGTTCCCAACACCAATCGATTGGTGAGACTGAAACTGTCAGTTTTCAGTCCATTAACCCATTTTTGAATAACCTACCAATCCCTAACCCCTTGGAATACATTTTTAAGTATATTTGGGTAAATTTCATTGTGAAATCAAAAAGGGAAACGGTTCGGTGAACATTTAAGGGTTAAGGAGAGGTTTTTGTTCAAGTTTTGAATCCCAAAATCTCAATCACCTCAAGTTGAGTTTTCCTAAAGGTTTTAGGAACTCAAAAATCATTGTTGGTGCAATGATAAAGGTTTAGAGCATGTTTTGAGGGGGAGGTCTTCCTTAACAACATGTGGTTGTATTTTTATTTTTGGTAAAATGAAAGGATGAAGATTGGAAATCTTCATTATGATGAATGCTCAAGGTTGAGCATAGGTTCAATGAAAAGTATGGGATTTTCATTGTGTATACCTTTGACCATATAGACTTTCAGGGAGAGTGTTTGATGTGTGTCAAAGGGGGAGAAAATTGAAAGGCTAATAGGGTTTAGTCTTTCTCAAACATATTGTCAAACATCAAAAAGTGGGAGATTGTTGGTGCAATCTTGGTTAGGTCAGGGTTGACCTAGTTTGACAAAGCTCAGGTGAGCTTGAGTCTAGCAAGCTCGGGTGAGCTTGAGGTGTATGTTTCGATGTTTGACATTGATGTTTGAATTTGATAATTATGTTTGAATGTCGTATGGTGTCAAGTGGGTCAAGGTTGACTGGAGACTTGACTAAGTGAAGTCCAGGTGGATCGGGGAGATCGTGCGCTGGCATGGGAAAAGACCTAGTGGGACTAGGCACACCTAGTGGGACTAGGTGAAGTCCAGGTGGATCGGGGAGATCGCACGCTGGCATGGAAAAAGACCTAGTGGGACTAGGCACACCTAGTGGGACTAGGTGAAGTCCAGGTGGATCGGGGAGATCGCACGCTGGCATGGAAAAAGACCTAGTGGGACTAGGCACACCTAGTGGGACTAGGTGAAGTCCAGGTGGATCGGGGAGATCGCATGCTGGCATGGGAGAAGACCTAGTAGGACTAGGTGAAGTCCAGATGGATCGGGGAGATCACATGCTGGCAAGGTGGAAGTCTACCGAGAGACTAGACCTAACTCGAGTGTTAGGCAAACCTGGTGGGGAATCAGGTTAAGTCCTAGTTGGGAACTAGGCAGAAGAAGTCCAGGTTGGTCAAAGGGGTTGACCGTAAAATCGAGGTTGGTCAAAGGGGTTGACCGTGAACACAAGTTAGGTTGGTCTCAATCGATTGGGTGATCGATTGGGTTGTTGTCTCGCGAAATCAAGAAGGATTTTAATCAATTGGGTAATTGATTAAGAAGGATGGTAATCAATTAGGTAATTGATTAAGGAGGATCTTAATCAATTAGGTAATTGATTAAGGAGAAAGTGAATCGATTGGGTAATCGATTAAGAGAGTTTGTTGCGAGAATAGAAGGTGGCTGAATCGATTGGGTAATCGATTCAGCCTTCTCTTAATCGATTGGTCAATCGATTAAGGGCAGTCTTAATCGATTGGCTAATCGATTCAGGTTCAAAAACTAGCCGTTGAACGGCTAGTATGACGTGGTAATCGATTGGGTAATCGATTAGGGAACCCTAGGCGTCGGGTATAAGGGTTTTCACGCAGGTTTTGAGCCACAACTCTTCTCCCCTTTTTCCTTCTTCATTGGTGCCATCTCAAGGGAAGTCTTGGAGGTTTTTGCTGCTGCATTTCCAAGGTTCTAGAGGCAACCACAAGCTTGAAGATAGCAAGGAAAGCAAAGAGAGTTTATTCATTGTAAATCTTGTAAGATTTCTTTTTGTATTTGCTTAGATCCTTGTTGTATCTTGTTGTAAGCTTGTAAGAGGTTTCTCCACCTCAAGAAGGAGACTTTCATAGTGCATGAGAGTGTGAGGAGAGTGGATCCTTGGATTAGTCACCCGACCGGGGTGGATACCAAGTAAATCCTTTGTGTTAGCGTTTGCTCGAGTCTTCCGCCGCGACAAATCATCAAGGAGCAAATCGGAGCTAATCACCACCCCCCCCTCTAGCTCGCCAATCAGTCCCAACAACAGAGATATAATCGCAAGGTGCTGTCGAGAACATTCCAGGTCGGGGACCTCGTCTGGAAAAGAATCAAGCCGGTCGGGGATGTCAGCATGCTAGAGCCGCAGTGGGGAGGACCCTTCAAAATCACGCATAAACTGGTCTCGGGAGCATGTTACTTAGAAAATGAACAAGGGAAGAGACTCGATCGGCCATGGAGCGCGATCCATCTTCAACCGTATCGAGAGACCGAGTGAAAATCTGTAACACCAATGTAACACCCGACTGCAATGATAGTGGAAAAATATGAACCTCACTCGACTTGTAGGCATCCCAGACTCTTGCCTTGCCAGCAAGTTATAAGCGGGCCCTGCTCCCGTGCCCCACTTAGGTCAGTGTCTCCGATCGAATGCGTGGCGGCCCACGCTCCTGAGAATCAGCCTGATCGGGTGTCCAGACTCTGGCCTTGCCAGCAAGTTATAAGCGGGCTCAGCTCCCGTGCCCCACTCTGCTCAGTGTCTCCGATTGGACGCGTGGCAGCCGACGCTCCTGAGAATCGGCCTGAGCAAGTGTTCATACTCTCGTTCTCACGAGTTATAACCAGGCTCAGCTCCCATCCACCCCTCAGATCGGCTCTCAGTCGGACGCGTGGCAGGCCACGCTCCTTGAGTCTTGCCTGACCGAGAGTCCAGACTCTTGCCTTGCCAGCAAGTTATAAGCGGGCCCTGCTCCCGTGCCACACTTAGGTCAGTGTCTTCGATCGGACGCGTGGCGGCCCACACTCCTGAGAATCGGCCTGGCCGGGTGTCTAGACTCTTGCCTTGCCAGCAAGTTATAAGCGGGCTCAGCTCCCGTGCCCTACTCTGCTCAGTGTCTCTGATCGGACGCGTGGTGACCCACGCTCCTGAGAATCGGCTTGAGCAAGTATCCAGACTCTCGTTCTCATGAGTTATAACCGGGATCCACTCCCATCCACCCCTCAGATCGGCTCTCAGTTGGACGCGTGACGGCCCACACTCCCTGAGACTTGCCCGACCGAGAGTCCAGACTCTTGCTTGTTGGGACCGATTGGTGAGCTAGAGGGGGGGTGATTAGCTTCGATTCGCTTGTAGATGATTTGTCGCGACGGAAGACTTCAAGCAAACGCTAACACAAGGATTTACTTGGTATCCACCCCGGTCGGGTGACTAATCCAAGGATCCACTCTCCTCACACTCTTATACACTATGAAAGTCTCCTTCTTGAGGTGGAGAAACCTCTTACAAGCTTGTTACAAAGATACAACAAGAACAAAGCAAATACAATAGAAATCTTACCAGATTTACAATGAATAAGCTCACACTTTGCTTTCCTTGCTATCTTCAAGCTTGTGATCGCCTCTAGACCTTTGGAAGTGCAGCAACACTGAGCCCCAAAGCGTCACTTGAAATGGCGTGGAAGGAGGAAGAAGAGCTTCGGCCAAAACCTGCGCGAGAGTCCTTATACCCGACGCCTAGGGTTTGGTAATCGATTACCCAATCGATTACCACGTAGGATTTAGCCGTTCAACGGCTAGTTTTTGAACGGTAATCGATTAGCCAATCGATTACCCGTGCCCTGAATCGATTACCCAATCAATTCAGAGCTTCTATGTTCTCTCGCGCAAGCCTCCGTGATCGATTGCCCCAATCGATCAAGAGACCCCTTAATCGATTGACCAATCGATTAAGGGAAGGCTGAATCGATTACCCAATCGATTCAGCCACCCTCTGTCTTCTCGCATAAACCTCCTTAATCGATCCACCGATCGATTCACCCAATCGATTACCCAATCGATTGAGTCCGACCTAACTTGTTCCCACAAGTCTAGGATCCCCTACCAAGTGTCCGGTCAACCCCGTTGACCAACTTGGATTTCTCCTGCCTAGCTCCCAGCTCGGACTTACCCTGGTTCCCAACCAGATTCGCCTAACCCTCGAGTTAGGTCTAGTCTCTCGGTAGACTTCCACCTTGCCAGTATGCAATCTCCCCGATCCATCTGTAATTCACCTAGTCCCACTAGGTCTTTTCCCATGCCAGCGTACGATCTTCCCGATCTACCTGGACTTCACCTAGTCCCTCTAGGTGTGCCTAGTCCCACTAGGTCTTTTGCCTTGCCAGCGTACGATCTCCCCGATCTACCTGGACTTCACCTAGTCCCACTAGGTCTTTTGCCTTGCCAGCGTACGATCTCCCCGATCTACCTGGACTTCACCTAGTCCCACTAGGTCTTTCCCCAGTCAAGCCTCCAGTCAACCTTGACCCACTTGACTCACACATCATGACCACTCAAACATCATTATCAAACATCGAAACATACGACCTCAAGCTCACCCGAGCTTTGTCAAACTAGGTCAACCCTGACCTAACCAAGATTGCACCAACATTGCCTTGCCAACAAGTTATAAGCAGGCTCAACTCCCGTGCCCCACTCTGCTCAGTGTCTCCGATCGGATGCGTGGTGACCCATGCTCCTGAGAATCGGCCTGAGCAAGTGTCCAGACACTCGTTCTCACGAGTTATAACCGGGCTCAACTCCCATGCATCCCTCGGTTCAGCTCTCAGTCGAACGCTTAGCGACCCATGCTCCCTAGGTACCATCCGACTGAGCGTCTAATTTCTCGCCCTCGTGCGACCTGCAGGCAGATAAGTCTTCGTGACTTCCTTAACTTAGCTCCCCGTCTGGGCGCATGGCTACGCACGCTATCTAAAATCGAACTGACTCAATGATGATGTGTTGAACTGCCCGAGTCGGCAACTTTATGCATGCGGGTTTGTTTTGGTCGCTGTATACTTCATTAACTCTCCCGAGCGGTTAACACTTGGAAACCCTCGCGCTCAAGCATTTCACTTAACCACTCGCGAAGCCAAGATTAATCGGTCGTTCTCTCGCCCGAATTGCTCTCGCTAACAATCGCCCGAGCCACCAATGTTCGAAAGGGAAAACAACTACATCTGAGACAGCTTGAGCCCAGGAATAGTTACATTGCCACAGCGGGGACGTTACAAAATTTGAGGCAAGTTGCCTCTATATGCTATAAGAAGTAAAAAGACAAAAGCCCGAACCTCATTTAAACGGTTGTTGGACCACCTCGGGCATGCCCTCCATCAAGCTCGCAGATCTGATGACCGAGGAGGATAGGTCGGGGGCTATATGCCGGCCTTGCATGAGCTACTTGAATGTGTTCTGCAGTTGATGTTTCAGCATAGCTCGAATCCGCGCAGAAAGCTGATCGCTGAACTGCATAGAGTTGATATACTCAATCCTACGAGCGTCCCACTGACCAGCTTCCTCTTCCTTATTAGAGCACAGCCCCTCGAGCTCCACTCGAGCTACCTCCCACCGACCTTTTCCGCCTTCAGGCGCTCGAGCTTCTCCTTCTGATCGCGCAGCGCCTGATCCCTGGAGGTCAGCTCGGTTGCCAGCTCCTCGACCCGCTTCACCTGGCCCGCCGCCTCTACCTTCTGGGCCTCAAGCTGGGATTTGAGGGACTCCGCAGCTTCAGAGGCCTCCTGGAGGTCGGCCTCAGCTTTGTTCTGCTAGGCCAGAGCCTTCGCTTGGAGAGCCCAGGTCTTCCGCTCAGAATACTCCAGGTTGGAGATCCTGAGGTTTGCTTGAGTAACAGCCAAGTCTGCTATCTCTGCTTGGCTGCTGGTGGCTCCCAGTTGCTCCTCAGAGTGAGCCAGTCGATCTTGGAGCATGGCGAGCTCCGCCCGTAAAGTACTTAGAGTGGACTCACTGGAGATGAGCTGAGTGTGCCTCAGCCAAGCCTCCAGAAGTTCCACCTTCTTCTCGGCCTTTTCCTGGGTCATGGCATGGGTCAAGAGTGTCATATAAGACTATAACACAACACCCAAAACTGCAAAAGCTAAGTGATAAGCTAGAAAAAAGAAAGAAAGACTTATCCTATGCATACCTGAGTGACTTCAAGAAAGGAGTCTGCCTTGCTGCTAGACCCCCGATAGTAGGACCCCTCAAGTCCCTGCATGTAGCGGTCGGCGACCGACCCATACAGGCAGAGGTGTTGTTGCCGAGGGGGCAGTTCCCCTTGTGGCAGGATCAGGCAGCAGTTCAACCGGTGGGCACCAACAGGTGCATCGCCGACCGGTTGACTTGGCCATCGGCAGGCGGAATTCCTGACCTCTCTGGTAAGGGCAGGTCGGGAGCGCCAGAATAGACGGAGGGGGCAGCGACGACAGGGACCAAGGCGGAGGTCATTGGTGGGGCTCTCGAGTCGTGCGTCGTTTTCTTCTTCTTCTTCTTCTTTTGGTGTTTGCCGGGGGACGATCGGGCGGAGTCCCCAGGTGGAGAGGAGGTGCGGCAGCGTCGTGGAGCAGAAGGTCGGGTGCTGGTCGCTAAGGGTTCCGTCTCGGGAACAGTGGCGGCGAGTGCGATTTCTGGGGCGGGTGGAGTCGCGCCCGTAGGAGTAGCTTCAGTCGGGGCGCCTTTCCGCGCCTGTAGCTTTGCGGCTAGCCGAGCCTCCAGCTCGGCGTCATCCAGGCCGAAACCTTCTGCCAGGGCTGCGGCCAACATCGTTGTAACTGCAAGAACACCGCGAGCTCAGTCAGAACTAAAAAATGTTCAAAGGAAACATCACAATACTTATCGAATGGGGCCAGCCTGGGAATCGGCAAGGGGCTGAGGCCGAAGGCGGAAAGAAGCTCCTCCTTCAGCAAGTGTACTCCGTGGAAGTGCCTACTGCCGAGCTTGGATAGCGCCGACTGGTAAGCTATGGAGGTGCGATAGTGTTTGGGAAGAGAAGGAGAGGAAGGGAGATCCTCGACCTAGGTCGTGGGGCAGCTCGGGGTCAGGATAGACTTAACGAAGAAATAGCGCTCTTTCCATCCTTTGTTAGAGGAGGGGAGCTTCTGAAGAAAGGAAGTTTTGGCTCGGGCTTGAAAGAAGAAGTCGCCCGGCTCTTGCTTCTTGGGGTAATAAAAGAAGTGGAAGTATTCAGGTCGAAGGGGAATTTTGTACAGAGTAAAAATGATGACCGAGCCACACATCAGACGGATGGTGTTCGGGGCTAATTGGGACAAAGGAATGCGGAAGTATGTACAAACGACAGAAATGAAGGGATGAATGGGGAAACGGAGGCCGACCTGTAGGTGGTCTCGAGACAAAGTGACGTAGCCTGGAGGGGCGGAGTCAGGCCGGTCGGTCGATTTGGGCAAGCGGAGTCGGTGGTCGGAGGGGATTAGATATTCTAACCGGAGTTGATCTAGGTCGTGAGCATGGAGGTCAGTTACGATGGTGGAATACCATGGCTCAGTGGGTGAAGAGGATGAGGAAGGCGAATCCATTAGAAGAGAGAAAGGCAAAGAAACTAACCGAGGGCAACGAAAACCGCCAGAGAAGAAGGTTGGAAGGACGGACGCGTCGGAACCCTAGCAGAGCTCAAATCAGTAGCAGGACGGTGTTGAAGTTAAAACACGATGGTAACATGGGTGGGGTAAAAGGCATATTTATAGGGTTTGGGATACAACGACGGTCGTCCGATGACAGGCAGGAGAAAAGGCGAGATGGAGTAAGGATCGTTCGATCAAGCTCGAGGTGATTCTCGAAGTGACAGAGCGCACGTGCGAGTCGAACATTCACAGGGATGGGCGGCAGACGCATCGTTGCTCGGAAAATGAATGGCCCGCGGACACGTGGCTCAGGCAGTTAAGGTGGCAATTAAGAAGGAGATATGGGATGATTCGCTGAGGATCGCAATGATAGAAGGAAAAGATGTTTGATGGGAAAGTTTATAGGCCAAGTAAGTCGCTTGCCCAAGATCGACTGTGTGGATCGACCGCGAGAGCACGCCACCCAAGTGCGACAGGCTCGGGCAAGAATAATAGTTCATTCAGTCGAACTCAGCGCCTCCTTCGACTAGACTCGAGGGGGATGCTTATGATCCCGAGCCAGCTTACGTATAGCATGACCCGACAACCTAGCACCTTGTCTAGAGAAGAGGGGTTGATGGGCTCTATGGGCTCTTTGAGTATAGGGCCCGGGTCGGCGATGCGACCCTGTTCATTTGAAGATGATGGGCTATGGGTCCTGTTGGAGAACGACCGCCGAGGCTAAGGGGGTCGGAGGCCCTCAGGGCCTCCAAGTTCAAGAGGTTCCCGAGTCAGAGAAGTCTTGACTCATAGCCTGAAGACCTCGTTGAGTCTTAACGCTCCCAAGTCGGAAAGCATCAAACTAAAGTAGCCTGAAGTCATAAGCGAATCTGATTCCGCGTACCGCTCGACTCGGTGTCCCCAGTCGGACGCGTGGCGGCCCATGCTCCCTGGGCACACCCCGAGCCAGAGAAGTCTTTACTCCAGTGTCACTGAATCATAAGATCCCCGAGTTAGGAGCACCCCGAGCTAGCAGAATACTCGGTCATCGACCATACCATCTCCGAGTCAGCCAAGTTCAGACGTTCATCCCGAACCACGCACACCACAGCCCAAGCATCATATCTTCGCTCGAGACGCCTTCTTTAACTCGGGAATCACAGTCACTCTCAGTAACTACGGACGCTGAGCCCTCAGTCAGCTCCCATTCTCTGAGCCCTCGGTCAGCTCCAACACTCTGAGCTCTCAGTCGGCTCACATACTCTAGGCCCTCAGTCGGCCTCATCACTCTATGCCTTCAATCGACATCCTCACTCTCGGCCCTCAGTCGACCTCGCCACTCTAGGCCCTCAGTCGGCCTCATCACTCTATGCCCTCAGTCGGCATCCTCACTCTCGGGCCTCTGTCAGCATCATCACTCTAGGCTGCTAGCCGACACTAGCATTTGAGGTTTTATCGTGACTCATCAGAACAACCACTCCCTGACACATGACTCGTCGAAGCTGTACGGAGTCGGTGCAGGGCAGGTACTATTCTGGCCCAAATCGCGAGCATCTCGCTGTCGCCATGATCTCTCTGTCATGCTCTGACCCCCCGTACCACGACCGCAGGCGTTCGTGTCAGGTCGAGCGGCACCCAACGACGCTCGCATCTAAGTTAACAGCGCTCTTTTCCCTATTCCAGTATGCGGCACATTACCCTGCCACCTTTGGGTATCCTTATCTTGTCCTCGCTACGAGACAAAATGTTACAGGCGAGCAAAAGTTGTCAGCTCCCCTGGCTATATAAGCCTCTCCACTCCACATCCTCATGTACGCGCGAGAATAGTATTTTACTACTGTTCTATTGCTTTCTTACTCTTTTACCATCGGGGACTGACTTGATCGTTGGAGTACCTTGCCGGGGACTTTTCCCGGCGAATTCTAACAGTCTTTGTTTTGCAGACTAGGAGTTAGCAGCGGCGAAATCAGCATCAACAGTTCGTGATTTTCAGGAGACTATCTCATTTTCGGAGCTTCCATCTTACCTTGTGACAGGATCAACTGCTAATCTAAAATTAATAAAACTAAATAAATCATGAAAATTACTAACTTAGATATTATAATTAAACTGAGAGAATCGACAACTTCGCGATCTCAGACCTTATAAATTAAGAAGCACGTTAATGCTGAGTCCGATTCTTTTGAAAAATATGTATTTTGATATATTCAAAATAAATCCAACCAATAATTCATTTAATTACCAGCTCATCGAACAAATATCACTTGGAAAAAATGATAAACAGCATAAAGAAGAGAGCGATTGAGAGAGATATCGAAAAACAATAGAAACAAACGTCCAAATTCATGCCATCACCAACGGCAGGTGGATCGACGAAATCTGAGGCGTCGATGTTTGAGATCGAACTCCCAGACGTGCTCCTGCTGCAGGATGTTGCCGATGGTGGACACGCCCGGCCACGGCGCGGCCGTAATACCGACGCATTTCACCCCCTCGGCTACATCGATGACGTAGCTCTTCGCCGGTGGTTCCAGGCGCACGCTGCCGGACATGTGGATCGCCATCTTCGGCACGGCGACCGCGGGTCCTGCTGCCGTCCAGTTATAGCAGTGCTCGAAGGGGGCCACGCTGACCCTGGGGACCCCACTGAGGCTCCGGCTCAGCGCCGACGAAACCAATCTGTACGCCGGTTCGGCCAGTACGGTGAGGCTCGTGCCGGAGTCGAGGATGGCTCCGCCGCCGCGACCGACGTCCCACACGCCGGGAGGGATGGGGAGCATCTCGCCGTCGATGGAGACGCCCTCGACGCGGACGCCGTAGAAGGGCAGGAGGCGGGGATCGAGGAGGAGTTCGGTCGCGCGGCGGTGCGGAGCGGCGAGGGCGGGAGTGAGGCCGAAGGTGAGGCGACTGGTGGCGTTTCTTGGACTGAGGTGGTCGACAAGGCAATAGGAAAACCGGCCACCGAAGCGGGCGGCTGCCCGGGCGGCGAACGAAACAGGGCTATAGCCGAGGCCGAGCACGCCGTCGGAGGCGCGAAAGCTGGATCCGACGAAGGAGGTGGTGCACCCAACCACAAGGCCCCGCAGCTTCCTGCGTCGCTCGCCCTTTGTCAATGTTATCGTCGCAGATTCCTTCGCGAAAACGCCCTTCGCCATCGATCCATCGGAGTACCTGCGACCCCGCCGATATTCGATTGCAAGGATTCGGCGAAGTATAGAATAAATAAATAAAACGTCCAATCTACTATTTAAATTGATCAGGAAACAAGACGAATGGTCGCGGAGCAGAGCAGATCCAATGCCACGTTACCCGTAGTTGTAAGCACATGGGGATTCCGGCGTGGGACACCTCCTCAGCGCGAAGGGAAGAGAGGACTTGCACATGGGCGACGAGCAGCGGATGGGGGCGTAGGAGCTCGAGCCCTCCGGACGAAAGACCCTGCTTTCGCCGGCGCCGGCATCTGAGCCGCCGTGACTCCGAGGGCGGCATTTAACCCAAGTGAGGTCGCTGCCGGTATCCACCACCAGCACGAACCTCTGCGCCGGAGTGCCTAGCAGGAACCGCACGAAGTACTGCCCCGTGCCGGTGTAGGCCCCCGACGAGAGCGGCATGGCGAAGGACTCCTCGGCCGCGGGCGGAGCAGAGGAGGAGGCGTTGGAGGCCGCGAGTTCTCTCCGCCGGCGCTGCTGGTGCCCGATCCTTTGGGAGATCATCCGCTGGCGGAAGCGATCGCCGTCGACGAGCCCGCGGAGGTGGCCGAGCCGAGTGAGACGTCGATGCGGAAAGCGGCTGATGAGCTCGAGGTGGAGCGACTCAGGGGGCATCTCGCCGGCGACGAGGCCATAAGAGCAAAAGAGGAAGAGGAGGAGAAGCGGACGCATCATGCTCTGATCAGCTTCGCTAACAGTCTCCTCCAACAAAATTTACACGTATAAAACACAGAAGCCGAAGCAGCACACAACACAACAGAACAGGAATGCGATTTTTTATTCATGATGAAGCTTCTCAGTTCTCCCTGTGCAGCTTTTATTATACAATTGTCAATCCTGATTAAATAGCTGTAGTCAGTGTGGCGTTAATCGTTAGGGTAGGCAAATGTGAATGTTGTCACCAGCACATGCAAGGCAATGGAGATTGAGAAGAAGAAGAAGAAGAAGATCGTATATATATATCCTTAACACTCGTTTCAGTTGACAACGACTCAAGACTAGATCCACACCAGCACAGTAATAAACTCATCCTTAAATATTCCCAACGTTCCTTTGGTCTGCCAAGAAATGCCATTTATCTAGCGTGCAAGATATCGGTAAGTACGGCAACGGTAAAAACAGTCCGCGAGGTAAGAGAAGTGGCTGGTGGATTATTGAACCGGTCCAGCAGTCGGAACGGCTAGGAGTACGCCAAGTTGGACAGCTGGAGAGCAGTCGCTCTTAATGATACATTATCTCTCTCACACACACCCCCCATTATTGAAATCTGGAGGCAGGCGTCGTCGTCGCATCACATGGATTGAGGGCGCGGCAGGCGCCGTACGATTGGAGCCGGACGGTGGAACAGGCATCGCTGCTGCTTCTTCTTCTTCGATGGGGTGGGGTTAGGTGAAACATCAAACGTGTTATCGGAGGGCGGTCCCGCCTGAAGCCAGTCAGCTACCAACACCACGTTGCGTCCAGCGGAGGCCTGGTCATCGCCGCATGTCGTGGTCTCTTTAATTATAACGCGGCCATTTCTTTGTGAATAAAAATTCTTCTGCTCTTTCGACAAACACAAACAAGGAAGCAACCAAAAAAAACAAACAAAACTCGATCGTATCTCTAATCTCACTTTACTTAACAGACAAGCGTAAAAAATTAATTGTCCATATCTGAGGTCGAATTGTTGGGGATAACTTCGACAGGCTGTAATTTAGTTTTGGCCTGTTTGTTTGTTATTCGAATTGGTCGCCAACTGAAACAAAATTCTCAGCTCTAAAATTTGGTTATTGATACTTCATAAATAATCTGCGCTATCGTTGGAGATGGACCAATCAGATTAGGCCCTTAGGGGCGAAAAACTTAGAAGGAAAAAAGAATGGACTCGGCACGTGGATTTTGAGGTTCGGAACAGATTTAGAAATTCAGTTTAGAAGTTAGAAAGTGCTCGCGAATTGGAGTGAACTTCAAATATGTTCAAGAGTTTGAGTCGGAGTTAAATGTATTTTAAAATCGGAGTCCGAGTCAAAGGTGCTTGAGGGTCAGAGTTGGAACCTCGAGGGTTGGAGTGAGTCACAAATCAATAGCAGCTCAAGAATTAGGTACAAGACCCAACGACTCTCGATTTTTGAAATCAGTGGTCACGAAATCAACTT
>JAGFNQ010005287.1:153246-275595 GCA_024364735.1 Boesenbergia rotunda
TATTTCAGGCCCTCTTGGTGTGAAAATATAAAATATAAGAGAAAAATAAAGCAAATATAAAAGTGATAAAAGACAAAATATAAATATATAAAGAGCAAAAGATAAAGAAAATATATAAAAGATTAAAATATAAAATATAAAATATAGAAATGCATATAATTAAAAAGAAAGAATTATAAAATATAAATAAATAAATAGAGTTTATAGATTAAAAATATAAAAAAATAATTATTATAGAAATTAAAATAAAATATAAATTTGAAAAAAAAATTAAGATAGATAATAAGATATAAGTTAAAAAAATAAAGATATAATGATGAGAGATTAAAAAAGATAGTCTAAATATGCTACAATCACTATATGATGCATTGTTCTGTGGCAAGTGGCATGACACGAGAAGATCATTGCTAGTGGTTAGGAATAAGTTTTGACACCATAATTACCTTCTCCTAGCTCAACCCTACCTAGTGATATCAAGTATTGATAAATCTAAATATCTTAGGTCTATCAGTAGATTTTGGTGAAAACTCACTGATGAACCTAGAAAGTCAGATTGCAACAATTTCAAATATTATTAGCTTATCATGTTGCAAAGACTCAAATTGTGCTATCTAATGTATATTTAGGGGCTTTTCCAAGTGTTCTTCAATAGTACGATACGTTTAAGCTTGAAAAAAAAATATTTCTAGATGTTCTTTGGTAGTTATAATGTATTTTATATTTTGAAAAAAATCATATAAAATATAGTTCATTTATAATATATTTATTTATATTTTTATCTTCTATATCTCTTTATATATTTCATTTATCTTTTATCTATATTTTATATAGATAAAAGAAGAAATAAAGTTCATAGAAAGATATATAAAATACAAAAAAATAGAGTTTGTAGAATTGTATATATTAGAAATATATAAAATAAAATTTATATGGGTAAATTAAGATAGATTAAATATCATCAAAAAAAGTATAAAAAATTGATTATATTTCATTTCAGGACCAAAGAGGATTTGAAATAAATTCATTTCAACTGATGGACCTAGGATATTTGAAATTGTTGCAATCAGACTTTTCTAATTAATGCACAATTCGAGTCTTTGCAACACCATAAACTCATAATATTTGAAATTGTTACAATCGGACTTTTCTAGGTCCATCAATGAGTTGTGCCAAAACCCACTGATGATCCTAGGGTATTTGGATTTCTCAATACTTGATATCACTAGGTAGGGTTGAGCTAAGAGAAGGTAATTATGATGTCTAAACTTATTCCTAACCACTAGCAATGATCTTCTTGTTTCGTGCCGCATGGCATGAAACAATGCATCATATAGCGGTTGTAGCATATTTAGACTGCCCTTTTTTATCTCTCATCTTCTTGTGTCTTTATTTTTTTTACTTATATCTTATTATCTATCTTAAATTTTTTCACATTTATATCTTATTTTAATTTCTATTATATTTATTTTTTATATTTTTAATCTATAAACTCTATTTATTTATATTTTATACTTTCTTTATTTTTTTATTTGTATGTATGTCAATATTTTATATTTATATTATTATCTCTTTATATATTTGCTTTATCTTTATCTTTTTTATATTTATATCTTTATTTTTTTTGTCTCTTTTATATTTGCTTTATTTTTCTCTTTATATTTTATATTTTAACACCCAAGAGGACCTGAAATATTTCTTTCAGGCCTCTCTGGGCCTGAAATAAATGTATTTCAGGCCCAAAGAGGGGCTGAAATGAAATATTTCAAGCCCTCTTTGGACATGAAATAAAATATTTCAGGCCCAAAGAGGGCCTAAAATGAATTTATTTCAGGTCATCTTTAGTCATGAAATAAAATCTAATCGATTTTTAATAATTTTTTTGATAATATCTAATCTATCTTAATTTACATATATAAATTTTATTTTAATTTATATTTTATATATTTCTAATATATACAATTATACAAATTCTATATTTTATATTTTATATATATTTCTACTAATTCTATTTCTTTTTTTATATTTTATATATCCTTCCTTATTTTATTTTATTTATATTTTTTGATATTTTACATTTTCTATTATATCATTATTTCAATTATTTATAATTATTTTGAAAAAAAAATAATTTCGATTTTGAATATTAGTGGGTTTGATATTCTCGGATTTCAACCCCAACGTGGCTTGATATTGATTTTATTTTAAAAATATATTTTTAAAATATATAATCATCATTTATTATTTATTTATAGGATAATCTTTTAATTATTTCTCAATTTTTTTACAATCACAGCAAAATATAATAATTGATTAGGGATGAATGTTGTATAATGCAGGAAGAGATATATAGGGTGGGAGAAATTGAGAATATCTACATTCAAATCATAATTTATTATTTTAAAAATTAAATTATGAAAAGGTGATTTGGAAGTCTCGAAAAGTGAACTAAAAAAGGAGTTATTGGCGGGAGGGATATAAGAGGAATGAGTTGATTTTACATGCGTTCTTTGATAAAGAACAAATCATAGGATGTTTTTCTGATAAATATGAATTCTCAGATACTTCTTTTGGTAAAATAGATAAATAGATTATAAAATTAACTTTAATAAAAAGATAGACTCACATCAAAAAAATTCATGACAAAAAATTGAAAAAAATAACTTTAATTAAAAGATAAGATAATCCCACATTAAATAATTAAATAAATTAAATTTTTTAATTTTAATAGAAAGATAGAATATATTAATTAATATTAAATCAAAGTATTAATATTATTTAATTAAAAATGATGGGCCAATTACGGGTTGAGCTTGTTTACCTTATTAGTCGATGATAGATCCGGTTCGGATATGGGTTTTATGTGTAGCTTTGAAATCCTTAAAGATTATTGCTAAAGCAATATATATATTATAGGTATAATGCCAACATTTTGAGTGTAGCAAAACTGTGGCCCGTGAATCTATCCAATTGAAGTCTCGCCCTGATGGGGTTGAGCCTTCCAGGATGGACACGTGGTATGAAAAAATTACGTGTTAGTGTCCACTGAACCTGAGCGCTGGGGTCATACCAAGACCACCTCGGGAGAGTAGATTAGAGCCTCGAGATCAGACCAAGCAGTCTGACTCTTGAAGCTACCTCGGGAGGACAAACACCCGAGGTTAGGTCAGGCCTCAGGCTCCCGAGACCAGGCAAAAGCTTCCGAGGCCAAACGGGTGGTCGGGCTCTAGATACTACCTCGGGACAACAGGCAAGAGCCCCTAAGGTTGGACCAGATGTCGGGCGCCCGGGACTATCTCATGAGAATAGATGAAAGCCTCCGAGGTTGGCTCGGGTGTCAAGCCCCGAGACCCACTCGGTACAACAAATGAAGGCCCCGAGGTCAGCTCGGGCGATGAGACCCTGAGACCGACTCGAAGGAGTGGAGGCCAAAGATCAATCTATCAAGTAGTCGTTCCTCTTTCCAGAATAAGAAAGTTATTGGATAATTATTGTCCATTATACACAGTAATTAAGGCCTTAATGATCGCAGTGACAGTTACCTAAAAGATATCACATCATCGATGATTAGGTAATGTGGAGACACATGTGACCAAAACCTCATGTATATAAGGTGCTTCGACCTCTAGGTAAAGGGGGTAAGCTTTCCAAACTTAACTTAATTCTGATTCCTCGTTGTCCTCCTAAGAGAATTCAGATTCTTGACTTGAGTGTCGGAGTGGGCTCCGCTGGAAAACCATTCAGTGTGTTCCCATTAACGATAGTATTAATCTCGCAGGACGCGATCGCCTTCTCCTCATCACCATCCTCGAGGGTTGCACTTTGGTGACTCGGCATCCACGTCATTCCCTTCCTGAACAAGTTTGGTGGCGTTTGTGGGAAACTCAATCAAAGCACCAAAAGGAGCACCGTGATGATAGATCAAGAGGGACAACCCATCGAACAAGCTGCCTCATGACGAGCGGCTTCGGTGCAAGGCGAAATTCCAAAAATGTCTGCCTCGCACCACCGGACCCGAAGATCCGCCTCGCCCCCAGGGGTGGGGGGGTGGTGGGACTGGCAATGATAGCTAGAACGCCCCAGCGAGATTCCTTGGGGGACCTAGAGAAAGCACATTCTGTCACCTCCAATGCTTTACAGCAGGAGGAAGGACCGGGGAAGATCGAGGGATCCAAAGCCCTCCTGAAAGCTCCATCTACCCCTTTCTCTCTTGATATCGTAGAAGACCCCATGCCCAAGCAATTCCGTGGTCCAGGAATTGTTAACTACGATGGGAAGACGGATCCAGAGGACCACATTTGCAAATTCAAGAACGTGGCTCTCTTATACTAGTACACAGATGGTGTGAAGTGTCGGGTGTTCTTGAACACCTTGTCAGGAGCTGCCAAGAGATGATTCCAGAGGTTGGCAAAAGATTCTATAAACTCCTTCCTGGAGTTTAGAACCGCTTTCTTGCATCACTTCGCTAGCAGCAGCCAATATAGAAGATAGCATTGAAGTTATTCGCCCTCAAACAAAAGGCAAAAGAACCACTGAAGGACTATATTCAGCGGTTCAATCGGGTGGCACAAGATGTGCCAGCCGCTACTTCAGAGATCTTAATCAGCGCCTTCACGCAGGGACTCTTCGAAGGCGACTTCTTCCGATTGTTGGTGAAGAAGTCGTTGACCAATTTTGATGACTTATTGGGGCGCTTTGTCAAGCACGTCAACGTCGAAGAGGTGCAGCACGCTCGCCGCAAAGATCTAGCGGGAGACGCTATGCAGATCTCAGTACGATCCAAGAGAAGAGAACCACCGACACCATCCCGAGTGAAAGATCCTCGCTCCGGGAAGGATCACTAGGCTGGTAAGAAGAGGTTGGTGGAGACGGTCGACACCGCGGAGCCTGAACCACTGAAGAAGTACTGTGACTTCCACGGCAGTACAACGCACTCTACGGAGGAGTGTTATGCTTTGAAGAAGAGGAGGTCTCAAGACGCGGATGACAAGCCTCGCAAACGGTGGAATAAAGCGCGACACTGACAGTGATCCCCTCGACTAAGCCCTTCCCCTCATCGACGATAATCAGGGGATGATAGAGCCGAGTGGCAATCCCGGTCGTGTTCAAGTGGAAGGAGTCGGGAGATAGTGCCCCGCCAATCTATCTCCCCCGAAAGAGATCCCAAGAATGGCAAAGCTCCGATGCACGGGCCGCTATTAGGACATGTGGGAGTGATCTCCGGAGGGCCTACTGGAGGAGATTCTCATCGGGTGAGAAAGGCCCATACCCTTCGGATGGAGAACTACACCATCGGGACTAGCAGCGACAAGCGCCAGGGCCCAGTTATCTCGTTCAACCCCGATGATCTGGAGGATGTGGAAGCTCCCCATGAAGATGCACTGGTGATCCTTGCACGCATATCTAAATACGAGGTTAAGCGCATCTTTGTAGATACAGGTAGCTCCATCAATATCCTGTACAAGATGGCTCTGGACCAGATGAAAATCGACGAGGACGAGATTTGTTCGGACTCCACCCCACTCTTCGATTTCACCGGATACAGAGTGCACCATATAGGGCAGATCTCCCTATCTCTGTCGTTGGGGGATGATACACTGGAAAGAACGAGGAGGACGACCTTTATGGTCGTGATGCCCCATCATCCTCCAACGCCATCCTAGGATGTCCAATGCTCATCCTATTCTAGGCGGTGGTCTCAGTCTAGCACCAGAAGATCAAGTTCCCTGTGGGTGAACAAGTGTCCAAGGTCAAAGGGGACCAGCTAGCTTGTCGGCTGTGCAAATCGACGAGGACGAGCTGTGTTCGGACTCCACCCCGCTCTTCGATTTCACCAGATACATAGTGCAGCATATAGGGCAGATCTCCCTATCTCTCTCGTTGGGGGATGATATGCTGGAAAGAACGAGGAGGACGACCTTCATGGTCGTCAATGCCCCATCGTCTACAACGCCATCCTTGGATGTCCAATGCTCAGCCTATTCTAGGTGGTGGTCTTAGTCTACCACTAGAAGATCAAGTTCCCTGTGGGTGAATAAGTGGCCAAGGTCAAAGGGGAGCAGCTAGCTTGTCAGCGGTGCTACAGCGGCGAGGTTAGGATAGAAGCCCGCAAAAACCCGAAGACACATGAAATGCTACAAATCGACTTTGCCAACCCTCAGGAAGAAGAAGGTCCCAAAGAAGAACGTAGGGAGGTCGAAAGCGAAGAGGTCGAGATTCATCCTCAACGGGTGGGGGGAATCACAAGAATCGTGGTTGACCTTACACTCGAACTGAGGAGTCGTCTGATCAGCTGCTTGAAGGACCACCAGGACGTATTTGCATGGGCTACTGAAGAGATCAAAGGACTCTCCCCTACTTTGGCCATGCATAGCTTACATGTAACCCTGGAAGCCTGGCTGGTGAAGCAAAGCTTAAGACACTTTGCCCCTGAGTAGGACAAGATCATCAGAGAGGAAGTCGCCAAGCTGCTAAAGGTCAGACACATAAGGGAAGTTCACTTCACGACCTGGCTGGCGAATGTTGTACTTGTCCCTATGCTCGAGGGTAAATGACGAGTCTGTATTGATTTTAGAGATTTAAATAAAGGTTGCCCTAAAGACTGCTACCCCTTGCCTCAGATTGATTAGCTGGTGGATTTAACCTCTAGCTACAATTTTATTTCGATGTTGGATGCTTATCAGGGATACCACCAAGTTCCTCTTGCCCGGGAATACCAAGAAAAAGTCAGTTTCATGACAGCCGATGGTACATACTGCTACAATGTCATGCCATTTTGGTTACGCAACATAGGAGCAACCTATCAGTAGATGATGGACAAGGTCTTTTGCCAACGGATTGGGAGGAACATTGAGGTATACATCGATGACATCCTGGTCAAGACCGAGAAGGGGAAAGACATGATAACCAATCTAGAGGAAACATTCGCCACCCTGAGGGCCAACAAGTTGAAACTAAACCCCGCCAAGTGTCAAGTGTTTATTTAGGGTGAAGAGTGGTCGGTTCCTCAGGTACATGGTGACATAAAAGGGAATTGAAGCTAATTTCGAGAAAGTACAAATCATCCTCAACATGCCATCCCCTCGCAACTTCTAGGACATGCAGCGGTTGAATGGTAGAATTACCTCTCTGTCCCGATTCATCTCCAAATCGGTAGACAGAACTCTGCCATTCTTCAAAATCGTGTGAGAAGGCTTTCATAGATTTGAATGCATACCTCGCCGAGCTCCCCATCCTCTATAAGTCATTGGAGGGAGAAATACTATTTGTCTACTGGCCGGCGGCTGACCAAGCCATGGGTTTTGTGCTCATTCAGGAAGAAGGTACTACTCACTACCCAATCTACTTCTTCAGGCATCTCCTGAAGGACGCAGAAACTCGATATACTACACTGGAGAAGTTTGCCTATGCTCTGGTACTGACCACCCGAAGACTGAGGCTATATTTCTTGGCACACCCGATGGTGTTGCTCACCAATAGCCCGCTTAGACACACCCTCATAAACCCAGAAGCTTCAGGACGGTTGATCAAGTGGACAACAGAGTTGAGCGAGTATGGGATTGAGTACCACCTCCATACCGCCATTAAGGCACAAGCTCATGCTGATTTTATGCTGGAGGTTGTCCCGAAACCTGAAGCTGATAGAGTATGGAAAGTCTACGTTGATGGCTCCTCCAACCACAAGAATAACAGGGTCGAAGTCCTAATAATCTCCCCCAGGGGAGATATATTGTAACTGTCTATCCTACTACACTTCCGAGCCACCAACAATGAAGCCGAATATGAGGCGATCCTACCGGGGTTACAAGCAGCCAAGCAGGTGGGAGCTTCTCGGGTCATCTTGTACTCAGACTCTCAGCTTGTCGCCCAGTAGATAAAAGGCAAATTTGAAATAAAGAATGAGCACCTACAAAAATATGTGACCATCTATGAATAGCTGAGGTCCTCTTTCACTAAGGTTGTTCTACAGAAGATCTCCCGAGCTGACAATGTTAAGGCAGATGAGTTAGCCAAGTTGGCTAGCTCCATTACCTCCTGGATGTTGGACAAGCCCAATGCTACAGAAGGAACAGTGGCTCAGATCGAAGGGGAGGCCGCCAACACTACTTACCCGATTGGAGAAAGCCCTATGTGGAGTTCTTGCGGAGTGGAGCTATGCCAACAGATGGGAAGGAAGTTAGGCTTTTTCGTCGCAGAGATGCAAGGTCTACACTAGTCGGGGAACAGTTGTATAAATGAGCCTTTTCCCGACCTCTGCTCAAGTGCATTGGCCCAGAGGAGGTCAACTACGTTATACGGGAGGTTCATGAAGGCATATGTGGAAGTTATATCAGGGGAATATCCATGGCTAGGAATATTATCCTGGCAGGATATTTTTGGCCCACGCTACAAGTGGATGCCGTCAAATTTGTTGTTGGATGCGAAGCCTGCCAAAAGCATCAGCATATCGCACATCTCCCAACCGAACTGCTTCAAACCTCCACTATTTTATGCCCCTTCAATCACTGGGGGATGGACATTGTGGGTCCTTTTCTGACCGGGCCTCAGTAGACGAAGTTCTTGTTAGTGCTGGTCAACTACTTCTCCAAATATGATGAAGTTGAACCACTCACGCACATCACGGAAGCCGCTATGATGAAAATTCTTTGGAGGGATATAGTTAGCAGGTATGACATCTCTTATATGCTTGTGTCAGATAACGACAGACAAATTGTAGGGCACAAACTCAAAGAATGGTGCGAAGGATTGGGTATTCACCAGGCCTTCATTTCAGTCGCATATCCCCAAGGGAATGTCCATGCGGAAGTCGTCAACTGGGAGATCATTATGTAACACCCCACTAAAATTCCCTTCAATATTATCCCTAATATTGAGTAGGATTATGAATAATAGTCATATCGAGTATGATTCATGAATAATAGTTAGAGTTGTGGGAATTTTAGTGTAAGTATTAATAGGCTTTATATGGGTTCTAAATGGTGGAAATCCCTAATGGGTCTTAAATAGCACTTCATTAGTTATCTTAATGGGCCCCATGGGGATAAAAGAAATAACACATCATGTAATGGGTCTTACCTTAGATGGGCTTGCAAAAGAATAAAAATAAAATAAAATAAAATGATGTAGGAGCCAAGGATTGAACCTTGGACCTTAGAGATGATGTAAGCCTTAAGGATGCATATGTAACCAATTCACCTAGCAAGGGAGTGCTATTAGGAAGATAAAGGGAATTGTAGATAAGTATAAGGATAAGGGAAGTGAAGAGTCACCATGAGAGGAGGCACCATGACCTTTCACATGCCCCCTTCACTTAGTATAAAGAGATGGGATGAGAAGTGAAGAGGCTTAAGTTACTTTTCTCTCCTTCTCTTCCACCAAGGCCTTTCCTCTCCCCTCTCTTCTTCCTTCTTGGCTGAAATTCCAAAGGGGGTTTCCATTTGGAAAACTTCACAAGAGGTCTCCCTCTTGAAGATCCAAGTTCTTCTACAAGGCTACCAAGGCAAGGAGTACTCTAAGGTCAAGAAAGTTTCCTTTTGTTTCTCTATTCGAGGTTTATAACCAAGACCACAAGGGTAAGACTCCCCTCACCTGCAACATAATAGTTATATATGTTTTTTATTCATGTTCTTGTATGTTTTTGGCGATGTGTTGCAAAAATCGTGAAGGTTTCCCTATAGGCAAGTTTCGGCCAACATGAGATTTAGGGCTTAGGTTTGTGTTTGATGCTATCTAATGACTCCAATATTTTCTTGATGTTAAGTTATGAGTTATGATGAAAAAAAAGATGAAGCAAAGACCCTTAAAGGTTTAGGCCAAGGCTCTCATGAAGCCATACACTTTTTGGCCACAAGAAGATGTTTGGGTTCTTTTGACTAGCTAATGTTTTAATTCATTGTTAATGTTTGTTTGATGATTTTATATATATTTTTAGGCCATATTTCCCCTCTTAACACGTGGGTTTAATACCCTAAATAAGGGCCAAAAATAAAGAAAAAGAAGAGTTAAAGATGCCATGTTACTTACTAGTGATTCCTAGTGTTAGAATATGTATTATATGTATGTTGTATGAACCAATTGCTCTTGTTTTTGTCATTTTCATGTTGATATGAACCTTATAAATTTCTGATCAGTTTCTTAAATTGGGTTTTAGGATGGGTTAAGGTCACTACCTCACTTGATGATGCCCCTTTGTAGTAGGATACTCAATGTATGCATGTTGTATGAGTTGTGTGAGGTTGTGTTGTGTTTTTATGCCATGATAACCCTATCTAAATGTTTTGATCAGTAGAATATATATGAATTAGGGTTGAATTAATGGTATCCATGTTGCATTATGCCATGATAGATAGGAAGAAAAAAAGGAAGAATTAAAGATGTCATGTTACTTACTAATGCTTCCTAGTGTTAGAATATGTATTATATGTATGTTGTATGAACCAATTGCTCTTGTTTTTGTCATTTTCATGTTGGTATGAACCTTAGAAGTTTATGATCAGTACCTTAAATTGGGTGTTAGGATGGATTAAGGTCACTACCTCACTTGATGATGTCTCTTGGTACTAGGATATTCAATGTATGCTTGTTGTATGAGATGTGTAATGTTGTATTGTGTTTTATGCCATGATAACCCTATCTAAATGTTTTGACCAGTAGAGTATATGTTGAATTAGGGTTGAATTAAAGATATCCATGTTTCATTATGCCATGATAGATGAAAGAAAAATGGAACAAGTTCCCTAGGTGTATTATTCTTAGTCTTAAATTGAACATTACGTGTTTTATGAATCATGAATGATAAGTTGGCATGTTATGAATTTCCTTACCATGAAATTATGTTTTCTCCATGCCATGTTCATGCTTGAAAGTTATGATGATATTTATGCTTTGAATGTATGCCCATGACATGTATGACATTTTGAATAAAAGAATGTCTAAAGAGCAATTTCTAAGAAAAGAAAAGAAATGATGAACGCTATGTTAAAGAGAAATTGCTATGGAAAGGAAAGGAATCATGTATACTATTTTACTTTATGTATTGGCTTGTACCGGATCTTGAAAAAGGTCCAAGGGATGGGCACCTTAAGAACGCTCCGGTTCTGGACTACCATGTTGGATCGAGAGAAACGATAGAGGGGGGTGAATATCGTTAAACGCTTTTCGGATGAAAACTACAGCAAGTACGCAGCGGAATAAAAAAAACAATCGCGAACATAGGTAGTTTTACTTGGTTCGAAGCCTAGGTCGACTCCTACTCCAAGGCCCACGGTCGTTGACCGTTTACTGGGGGCAATTCTATATGTGCGCAATAATTCTTACAAAAGATTACAGTAGTAGTATAACAGAAATGAAATGATAGTTCTTCGTTACCGACGTCCGGTATGAGATGTTTCTCGGAGTAGAGGGGCGTCGTCGGTGCTTGTGTGTCGAGTTGGGAGGTTTCTGGAGCAAAGTGCAGGAGCAGAAGAACATAACAGCGTTGGAAGTAGTGTCGTTCAAAGCCTTGGGGTCGAGGGCCCTTTTATAGGCCCTAGGGGCGCCCGGAACGTCGGGGGCGCCCCCCCCCCCCCCCACATGTCGGTCGATCCGACTTTCACTTGGTCATCTTTTGATCCCTTCAAACTCAGGATCAGATCTTGACGGGGGCGCCCGGGACGGTAGGGGCGCCCGCATTGACCGGGTCAAATCTTATCCCTTAGCTTCGCTGGCTTCTGGTTCGTAGGCTTGCACTAGGGGCGCCCGGGACGCTGGGGGCGCTTGGGAGCATAGGGGGCGCCCGGGAGCACGGGGGCGCCCCGCCCATAAGCTGCAGAAGCTCACTTTGCTTTTTCTTTGTTTTGTATTCACCTTGGGGGCGCCCGGGACACTCCGGGCGCCCTGGTCAGCTGCTGCCTCACTCCTTTGAGGCTCTCTGAGCTGCAGACACTCGTTCCTTCGGTCCAGCATTCAGGGTTAGTCCAAAACAACATAAAGAAGTAATATTTTAGTTTATACAGCCTTAGCTGTCTTGGTTCTGACTTTGGGTCTCCCAAATGGAGCCCTAGGTCGAACCGACGCCTACTGTTCCCTCGACGGGGAACGCGTCCTCACCTACTCCTCTCGGGAGAATTTACCTGATGCCAACCGGCTCCTCCGGTTGGACTTTTCCCTAGCGGTCCTTCGCCAGGTCTTGGATACCAAGTTGTCCCTCGCCCGGTGCCTAGCATTCCTTCGTCAGGTCTTCAGTCCCAAGTTGTCCTTCGCCTGGTGCCTTGCAGTCCTTCGCTAGGGCTTCAGTACTCTGGCATTCCTTCGCCAGTGCCTAGCAGTCCTTCGCTAGGACTTTTTACCCTGACATTCCTTCGCTAGTGCTTAGCAGTCCTTCGCTAGGACTTTTTTGTTGGTGCAGGAAGCACCAGATCGAACCTTGTTTTGATATTGGCAAAGGATTCAAAGTTAAGGGTTATTTGTTGTCTAACAATGCTGCTTGAGAGTGCAGGAAACCAAGTCCTAGCGAAGGGATGCTAGGCACCTGACGATGGGCTGTCAGGAACTCAAGACCTGGCGAAGGGCTGCTGGGCAAAAACCAAGTCCTAGCGAAGGGATGCTAGGCACCTGACGATGGGCTGTCAGAAACTCAAGACCTGGCGAAGGGCTGCTGGGCAAAAACCAAGTCCTGGCGAAGGGCTGCTGGGCGAAACTCAAGACCTGGCGAAGGGCTGCTGGGCAAAAGTCCAACTGGAGGATCCGGTTGGCACCAGGTAAATTCACCCAAGAGGAGTAGGTGAGGACGCGTTCCCCTTGAGGGAACATTAGGCGTCGGTTCGACCTAGGGCTCCATTTTGGAGACCCAAAGTCAGAACCAAGACAGCCAAGGCTGTGTAAAATTAACTTATTAATTGCTGTTTTGGACTAACCCTGGATGTAGGACCGAAGGACTGTGTTTCTGCAGCTCAGAGAGCCTCAAAGGAGTGAGGCAGTAGCTGAGCAGGGCGCCCCGGATGTTTCGGGCGCCCCAGAGTCAACCCAAAGTCAGCAGAGCAAGTAAACGCCCCGACAGCAGCACATTTGGGGGCGCCCCGGATGTTTCGGGCGCCCCGCGCGCATCGGGCGCCCGCGCGCATCGGGCGCCCCGCGCGCATCGGGCGCCCCGCGCGCATCGGGCGCCCCGCGTGTCGCGGGCGCCCACTGTGCCACGCCACTGGCAGCTGCAGCAGCTCACCCTCGCGAAGAAGATGAAGCGTTGACCGGTCAACCCGGGCGCCCCGCGCGCGTCGGGCGCCCCAGTCAAATGTGATCCTGAAGAAGCAGAGATCAGCCTTGACCAGAGGGCTCGCCGGATCGAAAGCCACGTGGTGGGGGCGCCCCGAGCATCCCGGGCGCCCCCAGCCCTATAAAAGGGACCCTCGACCCTCTTCTTCAACAATCAATTGCTTCGACACTTTTGCGCTCTTCTGCTTCCGCGACACGCTCCAGAAATCTTCCAACTCATGCTGACGACGTCCCGCTGCTCCGAAACTTCGATCTACACCGGACGTCGGTAACGAAGAGCTGTATTTAAAGTTTACTAAACTGTTCTTGTTATAATCTTTCTTGTAAACTTTTACGAACTTATAGAATTGCCCACAGAAAACGGTCAACGACCGTGGGCCTTGGAGTAGGAGTCGACCCAGGCTCCGAACCAAGTAAACCGACTGTGTTTGCATTGTTCTGTGTTTCTTTTATTTCCGCTGCGCACCCGCTCTTTTTAAATCCGAACGATTTGCGATATTCACCCCCCCCTCTCTCGCAACTCTCGATCCAACAAGTGGTATCAGAGCGGGGTTATTCAAAGTTGGTGCAACCACCACTTTGAAATTTCTTTTCGGATTTTTTTTTGCTTTATTTTTTTAGTAAATAATATCTGTAAGTGTATTTAAAATATCCTTACGCCTTTTTCAATTCTGAATTCTCATTTTTTCACCATAAGTCAGAATTGATAAAAGAATCAATTTATGAAAATTTGTCATAAAATTTTTATTATTTTAATATTTTTCCTCGAAATTCGTGCTACCTTAATTCGAGAAATTTTTTTCTCTTACTTTTTCTTCATTAATCAAAATTGTTAAAATCAACATTTTCTAAAAAAATTTTATTATTATTTTAATATTTTCCCTCGAAATTCATGCAATATTTTTTGTTGTTCCCGCACTACTAATCCAAGACCAAGTCTTGGTACATCTCTGTTTTTTATTGTGTGCAAGATTTAATCTAATAGCCAATCAAGAATGGAATAGCATCCGTCCACCACTCCTCTCCGGCGAGAACTTCAATTCTTGGAGAAGTCAAATGGAGTCCCTTCTGAAGGCCCACATGGACATATGGATGATCCTCTAAACGGGGTTTACAGTACCTACAGAAGATGGTATGTCGATCGCCTGGGAGAAATTGGACGAACCAACTTTGAGGAAGATCGAGGCAGAGGCAAAGGCGACTGTAATCATACAATGCGGCCTAACTAACGAACAACTCAAGCTAGTCGGTTCATTTGGATGTGCTAGAGAAATTTGGGAGAAATTGATCAATCTTCATCAAGAAATCTCAGATGAAGAAGAAGATCAGGTAAGTTATCTCGCACTCTCGGTCCAAGCACAGATAGCCGAGTCAGAGTCTAAACCTGAACCTAGAGTCGAAATCGAACCAGCAGAATCAGACGACGAACTGACTGACATGGTAACCAATTTCAAATTCTTTTCTAAATTAGAATTAAATAATCAAGATGATACTGCAATGGTCGAGGAAGGTATAACTTTTGCAGGGAAAACTCCAAGAGAACCACCAAAGAAGGTGCTTCAACCGGTACCCAAGTCCGACTCAGACACGGAATCAGAAGATGAATCTAGATCCGAGACAGCAACAATTAAGGGGGAGATTCCCAATAAGGAATCAAAAGGTAAAATTACAAATTTAAATTTTAAAAATCATATAATTTGTTACATATGCAGGGAGAGAGGGCACTACCAAACTAAGTGTCCTACTCGTAAGATTCAAACGATACCACTGACGGCAACAAAGAAACGAGCTCCAAAAGCACGAAAGAACAAGAGTCGCATCCAATGCTTCAAGTGTCAGGAGTTTGGGCATTACAAAGAAGAATGCACAGATAAACGTTACAAAGATCCAGGGCAACCAACCAAAATGGGTAACTGTAATTTACATCCAAATCCACTCTTTACCTTGAATACTGATAGTTTAATTAATCTCCCTTGGTCAAATTTAGATATGGATGCATGCTTAGATAACTTAATGAAATCATGTATATTAGCAAAGTCAAAATTCAAAATGTTAAGACAAGAAAATGAGACTTTGAAAATTAAAATTGATATACAAGAAAAACTGATTAATAATTTTGCAAACTTAGAAAATCCAGAAATTTCTCCTCACTATGACATTATCTGAAGTTTTGTTTTGGCTATTCATAGGACTAGATAGCTTAAGGACTTAACCAATTACTTGAAATATGAAAACATAGTATTGGGAGGAGGTGAGATGATAGTACGTTGGGGAAACCAACTCTAATAAGATCAAGTCTACTTGGTCTCTTTAGACTGGTGAAACCAGCCGAAGCTACCGATCCAAGACCCAAGCTAGTTAGACCAGAAAATGATCTAATTTAATTTGAAAATAAAATTTCATTAAAAGGCTTTGTCAAGGAAAGGGTGGATGATCCCATAAGGCTACGGCCAAAGAAGGCCTAGTGCCTCACCAAGACCTGGAAGCCAATTTCTGAAATTCAAATTCAAATTATCTTATGTCAAATTCGAATCTAACACAAATTTCAAATAATTATAGATTCAAACCTGTTTTCAAAAATTCTTTTTCAAAATCACTCTTTTTCAAATTCAAATCTGTCTTCGAAATCAATTATACTTTTTCAAAAATAAACATTTTTTTTCTTTTTCAAAGTTAAACATTTTTTTTAAATTATTTTTACCTTCAAACCTGTCTCACAAGAACTTTTAAGGCTAACTGTTTGAAAACTCTAGATTGGGTGAGACAGGAAAATTAAGTTCAAATTAAAAATTCTTTTATGTTGTGTTTTCATTCAGAGAATAATTTCAACATAGTCAAACCATGATTAACATGGTTAAACCTTAGTCAACTGAGTCAAACATGGTCAAACCTAGTTAATGCTAAAGACCCTTCAAGCACTTAGATAAAGTTAAGACAAGTCGAATACAAGGGGAGTTCTTTTTAGATTTAGTCTCAAAACCTGATTTAGTATCATTTCAGAATAAGGCCTTCAAAAATTACTCAAAATTCTTGGTATATTACTATCTCTTTGAAAAATTATTATCATTTCAAAATATTTCTTTTCAAAAACTGTGTTATTATTATTACTTCAAATTGAGGTGTCAAAAATTTATCTCCTTGAAAGTTTCATACTCAGAAGATTATTCAAAATTATTCTTTTGTTTTTAATAAACCCTAAAGACACAGAGGAAGGTCCACTTCATGATCTACTAGGACTCCTAGGATGTGTCAAATTTAGGGGGAGTTGAAATTAAAAGAATTATTGAACATTTTCAAAATTATATGTTTCATGAAAGAATTTCTGAAATTTTTTTTGGTAATTATTTGTTTTGAAGTTATTAGATAATTCTTATAATTTAAATCAAACCCTAAAACTCAGAGGAAGATCGCTTGTAGTCAACAAGCTTCCTAGGACTGGGTCAAGTTTAGGGGGAGATGAAATTAAAAGAATTATTGAACATTTTCAAAATTATATGTTTTCATGCACTGCAAGTTCCAAATCCTTTTGAAAACTTAAATAATTTTTCTGTCAAAATACTATTATTTTACAAAATTCTTGTGGCTTATGAAATTAATTTTATAATATTTACTTGGGTTGGAGAAAATTTTCCAGGACACTTAGGAAAATGTCCTTGTAGTCAACAAGGTTTCCTAGGATTGTGTCAGACTGGAAAAGAAACCTAGTCAAGTAAAATATTTTATATTCAAAATGCATAATTCTTTTCAAAAATTACTTATACTTTTCAAAGTCTAAGTCTTTTCAAAATTACTTATATCTTTCAAAGTCTAAATACTTTTTTAAAAGTACTTATGTGTTTCAAATCTTAATTATTTCAAAAGTACTTAGATTTTTCAAAAATGCATAATATTTATTTCAAAAGTACTTTTGAAGATTCAAAAGCACTTATATCTTCAAAAATACATAATATCTGTCAAAAAGTACTGCTATAATGTTTTCAAAAGTATAAATATTTTTCAAGGCAATATTGTTCTAAGTGCGTGAATTTTCTAAAAGATTGGCCTACAAATATAAAATATCTTTTCAATACTTTTCCAAATAAAATTTTGTTGGTGCAATTTAAAACTGTTTGCTATACTTTCAAGAATTATCCTAAGTATTTTTATGCTTTCAAAACCCATAGGCTCTGATACACAAACGCTCTCCTTAAAACTTCTCTCAAAATATTTTTATATTAGACTTAAAAATGGTCTAAAACATAAGGAGAAGAGTTTTACATTAAGGGGGAGAGAAAGGGAATTTTATTTTTAAGCTATTTCAAAATTTTAAGCATTTCTAAGTGGTTCAAAGTTATTTTTAGTGCATGTTTTTCTAAATAAAATTTTCCTTAGTAATCAAAATTTGTCTAAAAAAAAAAAAGGGGGTTTTTAACAAAGTTTAAGCTGGCTTTTCAAAAGTGTGTCTATGGATACAAATACTCTTGCTCTTTTTGAAAAATACTTTGTCAAAAACTTATTTTTGGTAGAACTCAAAACTCCCCATTAGAAACCTTGCTAACCCATGTATACTTTTGATATATGTCAAAGGGGGAAGAAAGGTCAAAGTTAAGTATTTTAAAGGTCAAAGTTAAGTATTTTAACTATTTTATAACACAAGTATTCAAGTATTCAGGGTTTTAGGGGGAGTATGAAAAATAAAGAATTTTTTTTTCAACTCTACAGTTATGCTTCAGTTATGCTTCACTGTTTACCTTATACTCTTAACTGTTGTAATTTTTTTCCTTAACTTTGAATTGTGTTGCCATAATCAAAAAGGGGGAGATTGTTGGTGCAGGAAGCACCAGATCGAACCTTGTTTTGATATTGGCAAAGGATTCAAAGTTAAGGGTTATTTGTTGTCTAACAATGCTGCTTGAGAGTGCAGGAAACCAAGTCCTAGCGAAGGGATGCTAGGCACCTGACGATGGGCTGTCAGGAACTCAAGACCTGGCGAAGGGCTGCTGGGCAAAAACCAAGTCCTAGCGAAGGGATGCTAGGCACCTGACGATGGGCTGTCAGGAACTCAAGACCTGGCGAAGGGCTGCTGGGCAAAAACCAAGTCCTGGCGAAGGGCTGCTGGGCGAAACTCAAGACCTGGCGAAGGGCTGCTGGGCAAAAGTCCAACTGGAGGATCCGGTTGGCACCAGGTAAATTCTCCCGAGAGGAGTAGGTGAGGACGCGTTCCTCTTGAGGGAACATTAGGCGTCGGTTCGACCTAGGGCTCCATTTTGGAGACCCAAAGTCAGAACCAAGACAGCCAAGGCTGTGTAAAATTAACTTATTAATTGCTGTTTTGGACTAACCCTGGATGCAGGACCGAAGGACTGTGTTTCTGCAGCTCAGAGAGCCTCAAAGGAGTGAGGCAGTAGCTGAGCAGGGCGCCCCGGATGTTTCGGGCGCCCCAGAGTCAACCCAAAGTCAGCAGAGCAAGTAAACGCCCCGACAACAGCACATTTGGGGGCGCCCCGGATGTTTCGGGCGCCCCTCGCGCATCGGGCGCCCCGCGTGTCGCGGGCGCCCACTGTGCCACGCCACTGGCAGCTGCAGCAGCTCACCCTCGCGAAGAAGATGAAGCCTTGACCGGTCAACCCGGGCGCCCCGCGCGCGTCGGGCGCCCCAGTCAAATGTGATCCCGAAGAAGCAGAGATCAGCCTTGACCAGAGGGCTCGCCGGATCGAAAGCCACGTGGGGGGCGCCCCGAGCATCCCGGGCGCCCCCAGCCCTATAAAAGGGACCCTCGACCCTCTTCTTCAACAATCAATTGCTTCGACACTTTTGCACTCTTCTGCTTCCGCGACACGCTCCAGAAATCTTCCAACTCAAGCTGACGACGTCCCGCTGCTCCGAAACTTCGATCTACACCGGACGTCGGTAACGAAGAGCTGTATTTAAAGTTTACTAAACTGTTCTTGTTATAATCTTTCTTGTAAACTTTTACGAACTTATAGAATTGCCCGCAGAAAACGGTCAACGACCGTGGGCCTTGGAGTAGGAGTCGACCCAGGCTCCGAACCAAGTAAACCGACTGTGTTTGCATTGTTCTGTGTTTCTTTTATTTCCGCTGCGCACCCGCTCTTTTTAAATCCGAACGATTTACGATATTCACCCCCCCTCTCTCGCAACTCTCGATCCAACATTTTTGCCCTAGCATTCCTTCGCCAGTGCCTAGCATTCCTTTGCTAGGACTTTTCCTGCGCACTTGAGTAACATGTTAGATAACAAATAAGACTTAACTTTTGAACCCTTTTGCCATTATCAAAACTCAGGTTCGACTTGGGTGCTTTCTGCACCAACATACCATAGCTGTCCCTAGGCACCAAGGTTGCCTAGTACCTTAGTAGGTCGGGATTTGCTACCTCATACTCTACTAAGGAATGCGCGCAAATGATGAATGGGTACAAGCCAGGGATCCCAATGATGATAATATGTTGATGTTCAAGTATTATATTATATATATTTTCAAAAGAGCATCCTTAATATTTATGCACATGTTTATGTTTAATGATATTGCATATGCTATGTTTAATGTTTATGCACATGTTTATGTTTAATGGTATTACATATGTTATGTTTAATGTTTATGCACATGTTTATGTTTAATGATATTGCATATGCTATGTTTAATGTTTATACACATGTTTATGTTTAATGATAATGCATATGCTATGGTTGATGTTTATGTACATGTTTATGTTTAATGATATTGCATATGCTATGTCTAATGTTTATGCACATGATTATGTTTTAAAGGTTATGCGAATGTTAAGTGTTTATGCTTATGTGCTTTAGATGCTTTAAGTATTTATTCATGTTATATGTTTATGTCAAATGATGTGGATTTCTACTTATATATGATGTATGAATTTTGTGAGTAAGAAAGGAGCTTACTAAGCATTTTATGCTTATAGTCTACCTTCTTATGTTGCAGATCCAACTAAAGGTTTCTAAAGAAGGGGAAGCAGCAGGAGGGCCTGCGTGTGTGTGGCAGTGACTTGGCAGAACGATCCTGCTGTTGTCTTTACTCTTACTTATGGACTTGTTTCCCATGGACTTAATGTTGCTACTTATAAATGCATGTGTTAGTTTTTATGTTTACGTTTACTACTTGTTGGAGTTGAAGTTCTTTATGATATGCATGCTTAAAGTAGGACTATATACTCTCTTGATAGATATGCTATGTTATAATTCACATGCTTAAAGTAGTTTAGTTAGAAAGAAATTTATCCAATTGCATATGTTCATGATTTAGTATTATTTCCGCTGCTATATTTACGCTCAATATGCAATAATGTATGAAAGAAAGGGAAAAAAAAAGTAACGCATCGCTCACGTAAGGGGCGGGTGTTACACATTAGAGGGCTCAAGATAAAGCTGGACCACGTCGGAGGCAGGTGGGTTGATGAGCTCCCCAACATTCTATGGTCATACCGCACCACTCCCAGAGAAGGAACAGGCTAGAGTCCTTTCAATTTGGTATACGGAGTGAATGCGATAATCCCGGTGGAGATAGGTGATGAGTTTGTCTGACGGCAGTACTACATCAAAGAAGACAATAATCAAGAACAACTGATTGACCTGGACCTGGTGGCAGAGGTACGAGACAAGGTAGCTACCCGATTGATGGTGTATCGGCAGCGTATGCAGCAAGCGTACAATCGCTGAGTGATCACCCGAACCTTCTAAGTTGGAGATAAGGTCTGGAAAAGAATCAAGCTAGTCGACGACCCCGGAAAGCTCGAACCCCAGTGGAGCGGACCCTACATTGTCAACAAAAAGCTCATTGGAGGTAGCTATTATCTACAAGATGGCAAGGGCATAAAGCTGGATAGGCCATGGTATGCAAATCACCTTCAGTCGTATTGTACTCAGTGAGCCTTGTGAGATATAATATGTATTAGTATGCATGCTTGTACTGCATTGCAGTTCCAATAATGAAAGAAACAAGTGAAATGTCTCATCAAGTCCTAGTACAATTGTTTGAAGATCCTACAATCTCGAGGTGTTGCGGATGCCCGAGATGAGTAGGCCTGATTGTGATTCCCGACCAGGAGGAGCAAAAACCCTACTATCTCGAGATGCTGCTGATGTCCGAGATGAGTAGGCTTGGTCCTGGTTCCAAGGATTCCTGACCAGGAGCATCATAAACTCGTACCCTCTCGTGGTGCTGCGGATGCTCGAGATGATTAGGCATGGTCGTGGTATCGAGGATGCCCGACCAGGAGCCGCATAATCTCCTACCATCTCGTGGTGCTGCGGATACCCGAGATGAGTAGGTCTAGTCGTGGTACCGAGGTTGCCTAACCAGGAGGAGCAAAAACCCAACTATCTCGAGGTATTGCGGATGCCTGAGAAGAGAAGGCCTAGTCGTAGTGCCGAGGATGCCCGATCAGGAGGAGCAAAAACCCTACTATCTCGAGGTGCTGCAGATGCCCGAGATGAGTAGACCTGGTTGTGGTGTCGAGGATGCCCGACCAACAGGAGCAAAAACCCTACTATCTCGAGGTGCTGTGGATGCTCGAGATTAGTATGCCTGGTCGTGGTGCCGAGGATGCCCGGCCAGGAGCAGCATAAACTCCTACCCTCTCGTGGTGCTGTGGATGCTCAAGATAAGTAGGCCTGGTCGTGGTGCCTATTAGTGGTGCCGAGGATGCCTGACCAGGAGCCGCATAAACTCCTACCATCTCGTGGTGCTGCAGATGCCCGAGATGAGTAGGTCTGGTCGTGGTGCCAAGGATGCCCGACCACGAGGAGAATAAAACCCTACTATCTCGTGGTGTAGGAATGCCCGAGATGAGTAGGTCTAGTCGTGGTGCCGAGAATGCCCGACCAGAAGGAGCAAAACCCCCTACTATCTCGAGGTGCTGCAGATGCCCGAGATGAGTAGGGTTGGTCGTGGTGCCAAGGATGCCCGACCAGGAGCAGCTTAAACTCATAATCTCTCATGGTGCTGCGGATGCCCGGGATGAGCAGACTTGGTCGTGGTGCCGAGGTTGCCCGACTAGGAGTCGTATAAACTCCTACCATCTCGTGGTGCTACGGATGCCCGAGATGAGTTGGCCTGGTCATGGTGCAGAGGATGCCCGACCAGGAGGAGCAAGAACCATATATCTCGAGGTGTTATTGATGCCTGAGATGAGTAGGCCTGGTTGTGGTGCCGAGGATGCTCGACTAGGAGAAGCATAAACTCCTACCCTCTCGTGGTGCTGCGAATGCCCGAGATGAGTAAGCCTGGTCGTGGTGTCGAGGATGCCCGACCAGGAGGAGAACAATACCCTACTATCTCGAGGTGCTGCGGATGACTGAGATGAGTAGGCCTGGTTATGGTACCGAGGATGCCCGACCAGGAGGAGCAAAAAACCCTACTATCCTGAGGTGGTGTGGATGTCGAGATGAGTAGGCCTGGTCGTGGTGCCGAGGATGCCCGATCAGGAGCAGCATGAACTCCTACCTAGACCCGACCTTGGTTCGGAACCGACAGTTCGACGGTTCGGAACCGCCGGCATGACGGTTCCTGGGAGGTCGACCCTTAACCTTAACCGCCCAAGCCGGTTACGGTTCACGATTCGAAACCACTGGTTCACGGTTCGGTTCACGATTCGCCACGGTTCTGCGGTTATTATATTAAAAAAATTAAAATTTAATAATTAAAATTTAAAATATAAAATTTATTAAAATATAGGCTTGCACTTATATAAGTTGCCTACATATCCCCTTAGGGTGTAGGGGAATCAAAGCCCACGTAGTTCTTTTACATTTTTACCCTTTTACAATTTTTATCACTCACTTCCATTTCCTCCCGTTTCCGTTATATTCATTCCTTTTGTATCAAATTCTTCGACTTCATCTTCTGAAAGTTGTATTCCTTGGATTCTTTTCTCGGCTCTGTTCCAATCGTCTAGTAATGCTTGAGTTTCCAATGAGTCGGGAGACATAGTTGATCGTCGTTTATCTAATATGTTGCCACCGGCACTGAACGTCTACTCCACAGCAACAGTTGACACTGGACAAGCTAAAATTGCTTTTGCGATCACAGACAGAACAATACAGCTTTGAGCCTTCTGTGACCACCACTTCAAGATATCGAAATCTTCGCTACCTGCTTCATTAAAATCAAAAGAAGTCATAAAATAATTATCAAGTTCTTGTGTGGAACTTGAGGATCCTCGTGGACGTTTTGTCCGTTCTTTTAATAAAAGTTATGTTTTTGTATGCTTTAAATTAGTAGTAGTAGGTTGTTGTGTTTTTGAAATATTAGTTTGTATTCCATATTTAATATAATATTGATTATAAAGATCATATAAAAAATTTCTAATATTATATATAATATTAATTGTATCCAGAGAAGAAGAATCTTTAATAGGAATTAAAGCATCATAATATAAAGTTAACATTTCTTGTAAAGCTTCTAATTTAAATCTAGGATCTAAAGCAAATGCAATTAAATAAATTTCAAGAATAAAATAAAAATATTTTTCGTATTTAGTTTTCATAGCTAATATGCAAGAAGTTAAAGCTTCATTATTGATATGTTCATTTAATATTAATACTATAATAGAAAAATTCACTAAAACTAAATGAGCAGTGGGATAATAAACATCGAAAAGTTGTTCAGTTGCATCATTAAATACTTTTAAAATTTCACAAATATTACTACAAATATTCCATTGTTGTGAAAATAAATATATATTAGTATTACTATTTCACCCGACCCGTTGACCTAGGCCCGGGTTCGGGCGGGGTCCGGGCTGGACCCGGCCCGTGGGGAGGTCTACTCCTACTCTCTCGTGGTACTACGAATGCCCAAGATGAGTAGGCCTGGTCGTGGTGCTGAGGAAGGACGACCAGGAGCCACATAAACTCCTACCATCTCATGGTGTTGTGGATTCCCGAGATGAGTAGGTCTGGTCGTGGTGCCGAGGATGCCCGACCAGGAGGAGAACAAAACCTTACTATCTCGAGGTGCTGCGGATGCCCGAGATGAGTAGGTCAGGTCGTGGTTCTGAGGATGTCTGACCAGGAGGAGCAAAAACCCTACTATCTCGAAGTACTGCGGATGCCCAAGGTGAGTAGGCCTGGTCGTGGTGCCAAGAATGCCCGACCAGGAGCAACATAAACTCCTACCCTCTCGTGGTGCTGCGAATGCCCGAGATGTGTAGGGTTGGTCGTGCTATCGAGGATGCCCGACCGGGAGGAGCATATACTCCTACCATTCCGAGGTGCTGCAGATGCCCTGGATGATTAGGCCTGGTCATGGTGCTGGGGATACCCATCCAAGGACTTAATCCTGGAGCTGAGGCTGCCGACATCAGAGATAGATTGACCTATCTAACATATTGAACGGGTCGAGTCCTTTCCTTGCTCACACAGACCATTAGCCACATAGTAGGGTTTCATCCCTCCCCTGATGTTAGGCCTAGCATGTGTAAGGAGGCCTATATGGGAGAAGAGGCAAGGAAGGATACACAACATATCGGCAGCGAGACATTGATGATGAATGAATTTCATTTATGAGAGAAGGTTATACTTGGAGTGTATTCAATTAAACACAGAAGACAAACATTGGAAGAAAGAGACATAGGAGACAAATATGCTTCATTCAATTCAGAGTATATTTTACAAAGTACAGAAGAATAAAAGAAAATGAAGCAATATATATATATATATATATATATATATATATATATATATATATATATATATATATATATATATATATATATATATATATATATTCTAGGAAAGGGCATACTGTTCATACTCAGAGTACACGAGACAATGGTGTAAAAATATTTCATTCAAAATTTTGGATTACATTTGAAGGACATTTGGAAAAAAAAAACAAAAGGCGAAATACAAAAGGAAAAAATGAGGAAAACTAGCTACAACTCATTCTCTTCGAACAGCTGCTCCTCCTAAGCTTGACTGATGCTAAGGGAGCTGAGGTCGGTGTCCGGCTTCAACACTCCCGCTCGTCGGATCTGTTGGACTACCCCGTTGAAGCCATGCATCAGACATCTCAGCAACTGGCCTACTAGGAGGTCGCCAAATTCATCCGATTGGAGGAACTTGGCCTTAGATGCCACCACTATCTCTGCCCGTTGGGACTCTTCATCAGCTTTGTATTTCTGAAGTTCTTCTATAGCTGCGTCCCGGGCAGTCCTCAGCTCGGCCACCTAGGAGGATAGCCGATCCTGATTTGCCCGGACTTCCTCGAGCTGCTCCGCACTTTCTTGGATTTGTGCTTGGGTTGCTCGGAGTCTTCCTGCAACTGGTGGTCGTCATTCGACAGCTTGGCCTCCCACGCTTTGGAGCGTCCCTTCTCACATGCCAAATGGCTCACCTCATTGATGACAGTCTTCAACAGTTTCGACAAGAGGAGCACCCGGTGGTTAACATTGTGCAGGGAAGACTCAGAGACCAGCAGGGAGTCCATATAGTGCTCCACTTTAGCCCGAAGGCCCCTGTTGACCTCTGCCTGCATTTGGCCTTCCTCGCGAGCGCGGTGGACCTCTGCCTCCAATTCTACTACCTGTTGGCCCAGGGCTTCGGTCTCCTTCCTGGAGGGTAAGTGGCTGCCCCCAACGAGGCAGTCATAAGTGGCTTGCCATAGGAAATAACAATAATTAGAAAGGACGAACATGGATAACAGAAAAGCACGACATCTTTACCTTCAAGAGGGACTTGTGCAGGTTGGTGAGTGGCCCAGTGGAAGCACTCGAAGTCTTCCCTCTCGCGTCGTCCTGGCTCCTCAGAGAGAGTGTATCTTCGGAGCGGCGAAGGGGCTAGATGGCAGGTGCTTTGGGAGGCACTGTATAGGAGTTCGGGATGTCCTCCTCAAAGCTGGATGCTGACCCAACGAGGTCGCCTCCTCTACCACCCGGACTTTTTGGCGCAAGCATGCACTCGTCAGTCAGGGCTCTGCTAGCTCTGCCCGCTTGCCTTTTAAGGCATCCGAAGAACTGGCCAGGGTGGTGATGGCGGCCTGATGCCCCACATCTGGAGGGGTCATCTGTCTGAAGCGCTTGGGTAGGGAAATTGTGTCCTCCTCCTTGGTGTTTGTGGGGAGCTATGGAGGTGTATATTTCCTCAACCTCCACCAAGGGGGGGGGGGGGGGGGGGGGGGGGGGGGGGGGGGGGGGGGTGGGTGGGGAGGAGAAGTTGACCATTTGGCAAGCCGCTTGTGCCTCGTCTTCTCGTTGGTTGGGCCGTCGGTGGACAAGCCTGAGGCACGGTTCTTCTTCATCACCTCCTGTCTCAATGAGCGCGGGAGGGGGGTCAGCTCCTTGATTATCGGTCCGCTTTGGCGTCCCCTCCGAGTCTTCAGCTGGGTCAACCACCAAGGCGGTGGGAGCTGGAGGAGGGGCCATGGCTTGCTCGTTGGCTTGCTCCCATTTAAGGAGTTTTTTCATCGCCCTGGACAACATGATTTCCTTTAATAGGACATCAGTTAGAATCAACAAGCAGTTTGTAAAAATATGAACTTACTGAGACTGGGACAAATGCTGGTGACTTTGGAGCTGAGCCCAGCCCGGTACAAGAGCACTTCACATTGCACCAGGCAGGGCTCGTTAAACTCCATGTCGGCCAAGATGCCTCTGGCACGCTGGTACCCCGAATCTTGCTGGAAGTCGCCTAGCTCTGGAATGACCGTTAAGTCTTCTCTCCAGCGAATGGGGGTGAAGGGGCGCTCAGGGAGTCAGATGAAGAAAAAATATTCCTTCCATCCCTTATAGGAGGACGGAAGACTCCCTATAAACATATGGATGGGCGAGCCGTGAAATTGAAAGCCCCCCATATGCTAAAGTTGGTAGAAAGAAAAAGGGGAAAAAATGGGGGGTCAAAGGAATGTCGAAGAGTTTGAAAAGGATGAACACCCTGCCCATCTGGGCGAAGGCGTTGGGAGTCATCTGATGTAAAGGGATATCAAAATAAGAAGGTACACTCATGAAAAAAGGTGGAAGAGGAAAGTGGAGGCCTAATTCTACCTGCCCTAGGAAGAAGGTGAAAATCCCTAGAGGAGGTTCTACAGGGGACAAGTCTAACATAGGGACTTCCACATCCAACTCCTCCGAAATGTCGTACGCTTCGCAGGCTGCTCGGAGGGTGTCGAACTTAACCCTAGAAGAAATGATTTCGTACCATTCCGGACGGTAAACCTGTCCCTCCTCCGATCTCTCTTCCACACCTTGAGTTTTCTTTCCCTTTTCTTCCCTACCCATGGTAATGAAAAGAGGAAGAAGAGGGACGAACGAGACTTACGCAGGGAGAGGAAGCCTTAGCCAAGTGTGATTCTAGTGAACGGAGATGGAGCGCGCAATCTCTGATAGTCGACGATGCAAGAAGACGGAAGGATGCTTTCGTCTCCCCCTTTTATAGAGACGAAGCCGCCCTCGTGCGGACAATAGGGGCACGGCATGTGGACGGCGATGATTGCCCATCTCGAGGCGTCACCACTCCTTAGGGTCGTCGTTTGGTATGACCCTGTGGCTTGTGTCAGAAGGAGATCACAAAAAAAAATATGTCCATGTGGCAAGGCCATACTCGTTGAAGGATCGCCTCGTCATTAAGATACCCGCGCACTTTTAATGGGTGATAGACAGCTATCATTGTCGTGCCTCGAAACTCACAAAGTCTTTTTGGACTAATTCAAGAGACTGCCTTGGGGCGAGAGACGAATGTTTTGATTCCTCAGACCTAGCAAGCCGCCAAGAGAGAAGGAATAACAATATGGGTCTCACAGATGCGTAGCTTCCCCTCGTCATACCACCAGCTTAATCAATCAGCAACACTTCCTTCGATTAGACTTGAAGAGAGGGACTTGTGATGGGGTTGAGCCTCCCAGGGTGGGCACGTGGCACGAAGAATCTACGCGTTAGGGTTCACTGAACCTGAGCGTCAAGGTCATACCAAGACCATCTCGGGATAGTAGATCAGAGCCACGAGGTCAGACCATGCAGTCGGACTCCTGAGGCTATCTCAGGAGGACAGACGCCCGAGGTTAGGTCGGGCCTCAAGCTTCCAAGAACAGGCAAAAGCTTCCGAGGCCAGATGGGTGGTCAGGCTCTCGAGACTACCTCGGGAGAACAGGCAAGAGCCCCCGAGGTCGGACCGGATGTCAGGCGCCCGGGACTATCTCTGGAGAACAAACGAAAGCCCCCGAGGTTGACTCGGGTGTCAGGCCCCGAGACCCACTCGGTACAACAAATGAAGGCTCCGAGTTCAGCTCGGGGGATGAGACCCTGAGACCGACTCGGAGGAGTGGAGCCCAAAGATCAATCTATTAGATTGCCCAATTTCAAGTAGTCGTTTCTCTTTCTAGAATAGGAAAGTCATCGAATAATTATTGTCCGTTACACGTGATAATTAAGGCCTTAATGATCACAGCGGCCGTTACCTAAAGAATATCACGTAACCGATGATTAGGGAACGTGAAGGAGTGTGACCAAAATCTCAGGTATATAAGGTGCTTCGACATCCAGGTAAAGAGGATATGCTTTCCGAACTTAACTAAATTCTGATTGCTCGTTGTTCTCCTAAGAGAATTCTGATTTCTGATTTGAGCGTTGGAGTGGGCTCCGCCGAAAAACCTTCCGGTGTGTTCCCATTAAGACTCGTGTTAATCTCGCAGAGCGCGATCACCTTCTCCCCATCACCATCCTCGTGGGCTACACTTTGATAACTCGTCATCCGCGTCATTTCTTTCCAGAACACACCCCATGATGTAAAACGAAATGATTAAGCTGAATTTTGGCCATTTAAATAAAAGATCGTTTTCACCCAGCCTATTAACAAAGACCAAGATGAAGGAAGTAACATTCCGAAGGTACCAAAAAACAAGGCAAAAACTACATTATTCAAACATATTTGCGAGACTTCATCCTACCAACCAAGTACCTGAAGCTCTGAATTTTACCTAGACTTTTACTATTTACATTAACAGAAGATACAAACACCTAAGGCATGCTTTGTTAGATTGAAGGAGACGAGGGATTACAATCTTCTTCTGCGATATCGAACAAGAACTGAGGCAGCGAGGCAATTCGTGGAAGATGCATCAGCAACTCCCCGAAAGAATCTATTCTTGACATTCCTGTTGCATTCTTCGTACCCGTGTCTCCCTGAACTAATGTGTGCTCCAATGAATCATTATGCATGGCACTAGCACCCGCTGAAGTCGAAGCGCCCTTCATCTGTTGGCTCTGTACCACACCATCTTTCTGGATCAGGGAGCAAAAGGAATTCACTTTCATCATGACAGAGTTTTCATTAGATGCAGGAGACGAGGGATTACAATCTTCTTCTGCGATATCGAACAAGAACTGACGTAGCGAGGCAATTCGTGGAAGATGCATCAGCAACTCTCCGAAAGAATCTCTTCTCGGCATTCCTGTGGCATTCTTTGTGCCCGTGTCTTCCTGAACTAACGTGTGCTCCAATGAGTCATTCTGCAAGACACCAGCACAGGCTGAAGTCGAAGCGCCCTTCATCTGTTGGCTCTGTATCACCCCGACGTCTTTCTGGAGCAGGGAGCAAAAGGAATTCACTTTCGTCATGACAGATTTTTCATCAGACGCAGGAACCTGGGAATCACTGAAGAGGTGCTGAACCAACTCTTCCAACATCACCTTGGCAGGCGCTGTAGCGCCCGATAAATGTGGATTGCCTGAAGTGATCTGCTGAGAGATGCATTGTTCCAGTTGACTTACGAAGTCACTAACAGACATTGAAGGCTTCAATCCAGAAGCTTTCAACTGATCCCAGGAGTTTTGAAGATTAGTAGCCTCAGAGCCAACTGCATTAACTCCTTTGAGAAATCCAGCTTTTATCACTGAAACAAAATGTATAAATATTAACATGCAATGGAATTTGTTTCGCTAACAATATCATTGCATTTAAGATGATAAGAAATACTATTAGGAAACAACATAATCTTAAAGAAAGTGAAGTACAAAACCACATCGAGTCATCCCTATCTATCCCTTGTGATACAAACGACTGTATAGTATCTTAATATCTGTCCAGGTGCATAAATGTATAGAAAAAATGCATAGATCGGCCTAGGAATGCATGAAGTATCGAGAAAGATGGGCAATTAAAAGTGTGTTGGTATGCAAGATCGAAAGGAACCTGAAATTGGAATAAAATGTGAAAAAAAAAAACTAGAAGTAAAATAAGACCAAGAGCAATGATGCCAAATTGTGTTAGGTCAAAACTTGTAAGAATTTTATATTAATATAAAATTAAAGTTCACTTGACCATTTCACTTGGATATAGCCAAAACAGCAATCAACTTCTAATAAACAGTCAAATAAACAATGGTAACACGGAAATAAGTTTCTGCTTAGAAATGATATAAAAGATAAAAGAAACTAACTAATACAACAAGAAAAATTATCGACTATATTTCTCTTAACATGGAGACTTAGCAACCACGAATTCAAGAAAACGAAATGTGATTTTAAAAGCACGCACGCACACATTTATGAGTAATGATTGGGAGAGTGAATTTGGGAGAGTGAATGAGAGAGTGAATGACGTGTAGCTAATGTGTACATGTTCGATCGCCGATCGGACACCACCGATGACCTCTGATTGCCGTCCCGAATCAAACTATGTCCTAAGAAGATGGTGAACCCGGCAGGGTCGCCGATAATTGAGATCTCGCCGGATTGACGGTGAATGCGACGAGATCATAATTGCGGCGATTCCCGATGAGTTCACCGATCTTCTTAGGACATAGTTTGATTCGGGACGATGATCAGAGGCCGCCGGTGGTGTCCGATCGGCGATCGGACGTGTATACAATAACTGCCACGTCATTCACTCTCCCGTTCACTCTCCCAATTCACTCTTCCTATCATTACTCCACATTTATAGTCACTCAAAATTTAAATTTTCCAAAAAGAAAGAACTTTAAAAATGGCATTACACATTTAAATCATTTCAATTGGGATACATAGAATATTACTTTGAAAATTGTCTAATCTTTTTAATATCATATTTTCATTCAATTGTCGTAGAAAGTGCAGAACATTTCTCAGTGAAAAACTAGAAAATTAATGAACTAATAGACAAGATTTGAAAACTACCTGGATCTTGTGCATGAATATCACCCATGGAAACATCCGACAACCTAGTAACAGAATCTCTGACGTCATTCTTAACAGAAGCTGACGTGCTAGTTGTGCAACTTGAAGATGATTCCTGAATTGCAGATCCATATGTGTCCTTCAACTTATCAAATTGATGGCACTTGTATTCTTCATGGTCCTCTAAAAAAGAGCTTCTTGGTTCAAAGAATGGATTTTTTAAACTAATTTCTGGTTCAGAACTTAGTGCACATAACCGTGGATCGCATTGGATAAGCTTCTCAAAATGCTTGCTTAACACACCTTGGGGACATTGGAGAAAGTGAATCCTGAAATACAAGTATATTAGAAAATTTCTACAGAATTTCAGACGACTTAAAGGACGTTCCTGAGGCACTTTTACAGCTGAAGATAAAAGCTAGTGATGTGCATGACAAAATAAACAAACTAAGGCCAACTACTAACTTCTAGTAATGATCTCAAATGTAACTCTGCTGTACATTTGCATTTTCCTCACATAAGTCAAAAATAATATCATGTCCATACCTAAGCAAACATAACTTAGAGCAATTCCTTTGGATGCTTTGCAGAAGTAACCTAAGTAAAGCACAGTTTATCTACAACATGAAATGTCTTCATATCACCTAGCAGGGTAGCACATCCAAGAAAGATACTCATGTCTCTCTATTCAGCTAGAAAAAAGTATCTATTCGTACACAGAGGGACTGTTGCACAAAATGGAGGTGAACTTGAAGCAAGCAGCATGGACAACAAAAAGAAAAATAAGAAAATGGTCTTAAACAAACGAAGGCCACTAGCGGCGGCAATCTTCCCTTAGGGGACTTGTAAAATCTGACCCTGAAAAATGTTTCTGGCTTTAATACCATACTCTTAGTGACGCACAAAACTAATATTCAAATGAAAAAGCAAAATACACAGCTGAATAAGCAAAAGCAATATTATGATCTTAACAGGAAAAAAGAACATTGTGAATTAAAGTACATTTGTGTTGATTATAACTGCAAACTCCTAGTGAATTCAGTTAACCAATATAGTGGTAACTCCAATTAACCAACACACCAGTAACTCCTACTGGATGTCAATTAACCAACACAAGATTATCCTTTACCTTTGTATGCTAGCTTGGCCTTCAGTGAAGTCAGAAGTAGCCTGCCATAGAGTGTGCTTTCTAGGTTGTGGATTGGTCTCCCTAAAGAAAAGAGGTTGTCTAGCCAGCTGCAAAAAATTATATAAGGGCCTTGATTAGTAAAGAAATCTGGGTAAATACATTGCAATGTACGAAGATCAAATCAAAGTTACCACTATATCCAAAGTTCCTGGACCATCTTCTGGAGAATTTGCCTTAAGGGCTGTGATATCAGACCATTGGATCTCGATCTTGCTTTTGAGACCACCATCAAGAATCTCCCATACAAGCTTCCGCTTCGCAAAGTAGCACTTGGCAACTAAATCCCCTTCATACCTTGATACATACTGCAAAAGAAACAAAACTAATCATTTGTAATTCAAACCATAGGGGAGACGCAGCTTGTGCTCAGAAGCTCAAAATGGCCTTGTTTCCCTGAAGAGATGGTAAATTAAAAGAATGGATATATAGAAAAGACATTATGTTTGTCTCCTTGACGAATGTGAATGAAGAGGATGAATGATTTTTTTAATATATAATTAGCATTCGATCTGATTTTGGATGGATAAGTTACAAAAAAATGAATACTTAAATTTATCTTTTCAAATATTGATCTTCCATCTTTATTTGTCAAAAGAAACAAGAAATAGAGGATCCATTTCTTGACTTATCTCTAGCTCCCAATCCCTCCTTCCACTTATTCTTTCAAGGAAGGAGAACCTGTTGAAGGGACGTTTCAACTAGGGATTAGTCTCCTTCAGTGATTATCATCATTCGAAAACTGGTCAAACCCATTCAAGAATAGCTTGAACCAGGTGAAAGGCATCAAACAAATTTAATCTACATATTGAGCAAATTTTTCATTGGAACCAGGTGAAATATTCCTTTATTCGACTTACATCTGCCAGTTGCACTAGCAGAAGTAAAGCCCTTGAATCCAATTAATAGATCCACACTTAAATGGACTAACTCAGCTTTACAATACTATTAATCATGGAATATTGTAGGAAAAAAAAACTATAGCGTACAGAAAACACGTGCAAAATATTTTTGTTTGGGCTAGCATACTCAAAATAGTGAGAAGTACCAAAAGCAATTTGATTTGATTCATATACCTACAAATTCATCTGGATAAAAACAAATTAACCAATGCAATAAATATTTAAATCATTGAAAGATTTGGACTTTTATGAAATTATGAAGACAAACCAATTCAGTATTAAAAATATTTTCAGTGAATTTAAAGAGAAAAAAAAAGATTTCAACAAAAACGAGTTACCTCCCAAGTCCCAATCCTTAAAAGGGAAGCTGGAAAGTTGGATGCTTTCATCTTTTCATTGATAGTCAAAAATCCATCCGATTTTGTATCTTTCTTTTTGCCTTCATCCAAGCTTTCATTATTTGTCATGCAAGATGAATTGGAAGAAGCAGTTGCTTGAGACAATCTCATTTGAATCAAATCCAGTAGCGACGGACTCTTTCTCAAGCGAAGACCAAGTGGACTAGGTTCATTAAGTAAGCTATTCTGGATGACCTCTGTTGGCGGCATGCTACCAGTTCCCCACTAATATAACAGAACATTTTAATGAGTTAATCTGCATAATAATAGGACTACATCTTGAATTGTTATGTAACCAATCTCATATAAAGAAAATAAGAGAATGTGATGCATCAAAAACTGATTTCATATTAACATCAGGTACGAAAAGCATCCCAACAAACTAGGAATAAATAATTTACCTTATTTTCCTTTCCTACTGGAATGGAATGTCAAATTCAAAATATAGCCTCTCATTTTGATGGAAGTTTTACCCAAACCACACACACACACACACACAAAATACAACAGTTAAGAATTATTATTTCTCAGGATCCATGCAATTTACCAATCAGACATAAAAAAAAAACATCTTTGTAAAAGAAAATCCATAAATTTTCCAAATAATGTCGAAAACATCATGACGGACCAGAAACATGTACTATCAAGCCAAATCACTTTATAAAAGTATTCAAGAATCATCCTCAGCCAGCCGCAGCTCCGAAGAAAATGACAGAAACGATTACGGCTCAATCCTTTTGAAAGAGAATTTTACGAAACTTGAGATTGAACTAATGCAGAAAAGGGGCAACCTTAGTTCGCTTGACGCCCGACCCTCGTTCTCCCTCAAACTGGTCCTCAATCTCCAGCTTCACAGGACCCGACGCGTCCGCAACCAAAGGCCTCTTCACCGGCAGCTCGGACTCCCGCCGCAGCTTGCCGTAACCCGCCAATTGAACCATAAAGCCACACCACAATCAACAACGGCCGGGAAACCCAGAACAACGGACAGATGATCCACGCAACCTCGTCGGACCTGCACAGCTTCTCTTCGAATCCAGATCCAGAGAGCGCAATCACAAACAAGCAAAATCGAGAGGAGGAGAAGACGAATTCGGATTTGGCTGGGGAGGTGGAGGAGGAGAGGAATGGTCAAACTGGCTTCTTGTCAAAATTAGGGTCGAATAAATAACTGATTGCCAAAATTAGAGGATGTCATGCGTCGCTCGTGTCGTACGGCCACACACGTGCCTCGGCCAGCAGCCCACGTGGCTACCCAAGCTACTTCCTAGTGTACAATTTCGCTGTCGATTCATTTTTTTTAATAAATATCCACCAACAAAAAAAATGTATATTTAATTAAACATTACGCATAAAAATAATTAATTAAATTTGTTATTATATTTAATTAGAAAACAGGGAATTCGCGAAGGGCGGCTTCGACTTTTGAGGTAGGAAAACGGCGTGGTCGTATCGGATATGTCGGACTCGGTCACGTGCTGTGGCCGCCGGCACGTGCTGAAAGCGAGATGCAGGCAAAAGCGCCATGGTTGTGGGGACCGGTTCGTGAACGTTCCCTCTGCTTAAGGCGGCTCTGGGACCCGCCGAGGTACCTTTGGGGTATTTTGTGATTGGTCCGCAAGATAGTGCGGCGGACCGTTGTGCTGCCGACCTGGATTCGCATCTGAAAGTTGTGGATAAAGATGGGATAAGGCAAGCAGTTGGATGCTCAATTTACAAAAGTACCCCTATTGTATTGGGAAATATGTTTATTCTTGAAATAAAATGGAAAGAGTAATGATTGGTAGAGTGAATTTGGGAGAGTGAATGGGAGAATGAATGACGTCCAGTTATTGTATACACGTCCGATCGACGATCGGACACCACCGGCGGCCTCTGATTGTCGTCCCGAATCAAACTATAACTTGGGAGGACGGTGAACTCGTCAGGATGGCCGGCAACGGTGAACCCATCGAAATCGACGGTCAATAATGCGAGATCGCAATTGTGGCGTTCCCCGACGGGTTCACCGTGCCCCCCAGGGTATAGTTTGGTTCGGGGCGGCGGCCGAAGGCCGCCGGTGGTGTCCGATCGTCGATCGGACGTGTATACAATAACTGTCACGTCATTCACTCTCCCATTCACTCTCCCAAATTCACTCTCCCTATCATCACTCAAATGGAAAAGCAGTGAAATAAATATTTATTTATTGTATCGAAAAAGATATTCAGATTTTATTAGGCACAAAGGAAACAATTAACACTAACTTATTTGTGTTTATAATCATTGAATTTGAAAGAGAATAATAATAAATTAATTATTTGTCTTGATAAAATAAGTTTAGCAGGATAATTGAGATGTATTTTTTTTTGATAGAAGTTATTGATTTTAGAATAGCGGACAGTTTTAATGTTTGGCAATGACCTATCAAGATATGTGTAGTTAATTAAGGAAATGAGTTTTTAAAATATTGATCACTTAGCTCTTAGAATGTTGTTTGAGAAAGGATTAAAAGATAATTAAGAGTTAATTATATTAAAAAATAAGCTAATTATGTTAATTAATAAAAATTAATTTGAATACATTAAACACTATAACAAAATAACATTTAGCGATGAACTTAGCTTGTTCCGTCGCTATGTGCATATAGCGACAGATTAGCGGTGGAATATATTCCATCGTTCAATTCCCATTGCAGGGGTTTTTTGCGACAAAAAATAAAATGTTGCTAATTACGAAGGAATATATAAATCCGTCGCTAAAAATAGTGACAAATTTAAAAATTTGTCACTAATTAGCGACAGAGAATAATTATCCGTCATTATATCCTTGAAGGGAAATTAAATCTCATTCACAAAATAGCGACAGAGTTATATAATTCATTGTTATTAGCGACGAAAATGTTAAATATTCATTACTAATTAGTGACGGATTTATATGATTTCGTCGCTAGTTTGATAAACATAACTTGTAAATAATCTTGCGATAGATATTAAAATCCATTGCTAATTTTCATTAAAAAAAATCTCTATTTAAATTTATTTTCCCTGTTTACATCCAAATATAATCAAATATAATCATCACAAACGATAATTTTTCACAATAAACTCACAATACAATCCATATAACCAAGCTCACAATACAAAATCACATTAACAAACATTCATATCAACATAAATCTTTAATAAATCCATACACAAACAAGATAACATCCAAAACTATTAAAATATATTGCATAGTACATCCAAAATTTGGGCACAAAGTCTATAACATCAATATAAGACATCCTAATGAAAATCTAATACAAAATAAACTTCAATGGTGCATAAATAAAATATGATAAATTATGAATACAATAATAGATTTTGAGATTAAAGTACAAAAGATAATTACTTATCTTAAACAAAACCACTCACCAACCTTTGAAATTATTAAAAAAACATAACTCACATTAAGTTTTGGATATCTAGATATGATGATAGAAAGATGCAACATCTCAGTACGGGAATGGTCGGGATCCTCGGTCTCTCGGGACTCCAAATGATGCAGGGGTGACATTTGTGAATATGAAGTGAACGTTGTTGCAAACGCTTGTATCTGGTGAACTATCTCCTCAGTTTGAGCTTGTCGATCACGCATCTCCCATTCCTCTATGTCCCTTTGTAGGGATCTATAGACAAAAATATTCAAAAATCGTAGCGGAAATTATAGACCCCATGAGCGATCCATGCAAAAGAAAACTCATACAAAGTTAATCTAAAAATTCCTATCGTATAGGTATACCATTGATGCGTTCCCTTCACTTATCACACTTGTTCAAGGTATGTCGGATCTCTTGCACGTTCAAGTGTCCGTGCCTCTATGCGTATCCACACGAAACAATCTCTCAAGCTTCGGAGAAGAATCACTTTATGGTGCTAGCCACAAGAGGAGATTCACAAAGTAAGAAGGAGAGGGAGAAGAGGGATTTTGGCCAAGAGAAGGAAGGGAATGAAAAATGACAAGTTTTTCATCCAAATGACAAGAAAGACTCTTTTATACTCATCATATGAATATGAAGAATTTTTGATTCTTTAGATTCCCTCCATTAATGCTAATAAAAACTCACTTAGAGCACATTTTCTCATGTGACTCTTCAACTTCTCTTCATCCAATGAAGAGAAACTTTTCATCTTCCTCTATTATTAATTCATTAAACATTTTAATGAATTAATATCTCATTCAAATGTGGTTGAGTCTAATCTAAATGAGTCAAGCTCAAATTAGATCTCAATCCCATAATCCAATTGGATTCACTTGAGTCTAACTCAATTAATCCAATTTGGATCAAATCTTAGTCAAACTAAGATCAGTTAATCTCCGAAGCATCGTGTCCTTAGTGTGTGATCCAATAGGTTCTCGTAATGTTGACAATGTATCTAAACCACTTTAGACACATAAGCAATGAGCGGTATCTAGCAATGCATCATTGCTACCCAAGTGACGAGAAAGTCAAGATTCGACTTAACCTTCGTGACTATGATAATGTATGACCTTGTCCTTCCATCCTCGATATCTAGATTGACCAATGAGGCATAGACCATGTCATCCTCGATCAATCTTTGTGTTTCTTGATCCCCAAGTAGACTCACTCAAACAAATGAGCTCAATATCTCATATTGACTCATTTGATCATGGTCATGCGTTTTAGTAGTCCTACTCGATCAAGGAGCCCACATATATCACTCCCGTCATATGGGAGGGATAGATCTCATTTACATCACTCACATCCCTCCCATAATTCATTACATACCCAGTGATCGCCTTTATAGTCCACCATGTTACGAGTGACGTTTGACGATACCAAAGTACATAACTCCTTATCTAGGAAACCGTAGTGACTTCAGGTCTAAGGACTATTCATACTAATAGTCACATGAGAAAGTTTATGACACTCATATGACAATCTATGAAACTTTCTCATGGTGGGTCAATTTAGTATACATTCTCTAATGTATACCCATGTGCTAACTTGATATCATATATCCATGACTTGTGATCTCAAGTCATCAATTGACCTACATGTTAGTCTCCATGCATTAATATTGTCCTTGAATATTAATACTTGACTAGGAATGATTTAGTGTAGCGTTCTCTACATCATCTCACTATTAATTCAACCAATCGATATGGTGTAGATAATAACCTACTACCCAATGGCATTATTATACTTAGTTATTTGACACAAATATAAAGTATAATAACCAAATATATCTTTATTAATGATAGAATATGATACAAAAGGTCCCTAGTCAATCATCACATAATTGGCTCTAGGGCTCCTACTAACAATCTCCCACTAGCACTAGTGTCAATCACTGTAATATCAAATACCTAGTGATCTAGTGTGACCATCATGCTTCTTCTGTGCCAAAGCCTTAGTCAGAGGATCTGCGATGTTTGCATCAGTAGATACTCTGCATATCCTCACATCTCCTCTATCGATGATCTCTCGAATGAGATGGAAGTGTTGTAGTATGTGTTTGGTCCGCTGATGAGAGCGAGGTTCCTTAGCCTGTGCAATAGCCCCATTATTGTCACAATAGAGATCTATTGGGTCTACTATACTAGGAACCACACCAAGCTCTGTAATGAACTTTCGGATCCAAATAGCCTCTTTTATTGCATCAGACACAACAATATACTCGGCCTCTATTGTAGAATCTGTGACTGTGCCCTTCTTCAAACTCTTCCAGCTTACAGCGCTACCATTCAAGCAAAATTCATACCCTGACTGCGATCTGAAATCATCCCTGTCGGTTTGGAAGCTTACGTCACTGTAACCCTTTATAACTAGATCCTCATTGCCTCCAAATATCATGAAATATTCTTTCATCCTTCACATGTACTTAAGAATATTTTTGACAACTGTCTAGTGGCTTTCACCTAGATCTGACTGGTATCTGCTCGTCATGCTAAAAGCATACGAGACATCTGGATGAGTACAAAGCATGGCGTATAGGATAGACCCTATAGCGGATGTATAAGGGATCTGATCCATGCGGTCTCTCTCCTCCTTAGAAGAGGGATATTGAGTCTTCGAAAGACTTACACCATGTGACATCAGCAGAAATCCCATCTTGGAATTTTGCATGGTAAAACGATTAAGCACCTTGTCAATATATATACTCTGACTCAAGCCAAGCAATCTTTTAGATCTATCTCTATAGATCTTGATGACGAGGCTATAGGTTGCTTCACCTAAGTCTTTCATTGAGAAACAATTCCCTAGCCACCTCTTCACAAACTGTAGTGAAGGGATATCATTTCCAATGAGGAGTATGTCATCCACATACAAGATCAAGAAGATAACTGTGCTCCCACTAACCGTCTTGTAGACACAAGGTTCATCTTCATTCTTGATGAAACCAAACGCTTTGATTGCATCATCGAATCAAAGATTCTAACTTCGAGAAGCTTGCTTTAGCCCATAAATGGGCCTTTGCAACTTACATACCTTTCCAACATGCTCTGGATCTACAAAACCCTCAGGTTGTGTCATGTACACATCCTCGAGTAGATTCCCATTTAGGAATGCGGTTTTGACATTCATCTGCCAGATTTCGTAATCTTGGTAAGTTGCAATAGTAAGCATGATCCGAATAGACTTAAGCATTACAACTGGTGAAAAGGTTTCATCATAGTCGATACCATGAATCTGCTTGAAACCTTTGGCTACCAATCGCTCTTTATAGATATGCATAAGACCATCCATGTCAGTTCTTATTTTAAAGACCCACTTACACCCAATAGGTTTAATTCCCTCAGGTAGATCAACCAAAGTCCATAGTTAGTGTACATGGATTCCATTTCGGACTTCATGACCTCTAGCTATTTCTCAGAATCTGAGCTTATCACAGCTTCTTGATAGGATGTGGGCTTGTTCAACTCAATAAGCATAATATCATCATGGTCAGACAAGAGAAATGAGTATCTCTTAGGGTGACGACGCATCCTATTAGATCTGCGAAGAGGTTGGTCTACTTGAACAAGTTGTTGCTCCACAACTTCTTGTGCTCATAATCCACAACACTTTGTGGTGCATGTTCAATGTCTATCAAGGCCTCAGTACTATCTGTATCTTGAACTTCTTCAAGATGGATTTTACTCTCACTATTTCTTCTAGAAATAAACTCTCTTTCGAGAAATATGTCATTTCTAGTGACAAACACTTTGCCTAGTGTGGGTTGTAGAAGTAATATCCCTTCGTTATCTTGGGATATCCTACAAATAACACTTATCAGATTTGGGTCCAAGTTTATCTGAGACTTATCGTCAAACGTAAGCCTCACAACCCCAAATCCTCATAAAAAACATTGTGGGACTCTTCCCAGTCCATATCGAATATGATGTCTTTATGATGGCCTTTGATGGAGCCCGATTAAGTGTGAAAAGAGCTGTCTCTATAGTGAATCCCCAGAAGGATGTAGGAAGATCTGTCTGACTCATCATCGATCGTACCATATCTAATAGAGTATGATTTCTCTGCTTGGACACACCATTCCATTGTGGTGTTCCAGGTGGAGTGAGTTGGGATATGATCCCACACTCTGCTAGATGGTCACGAAACTCTTGGCTAAGGTATTCACCACCTCGATCTAATTGAAGCATCTTAATACTCTTGCCAAGTTGGTTTTGTACTTCACTCTTGAATTCTATGAACTTTTCAAAGGATTTCGACTTGTGTTTCATGAGATACACATAGTTGTATCTACTGACATTATCAGTGAAAGTAATGAAGTACTGATAGCCTCCTCTAGCTGCGACATTGAATGGGCCATATACATCAGTATGTATGGGTCCTAACAAGTCTGACACTCTTTCGCCGTGTCCACAAAATGGAGTCTTGATCATCTTGTCTAGAAGTCAAGATTCACATGTCTTATATGATTCAAAATCAAATGAGTTCAGTAATCTATCCTTATGGAGCTGGGATATGCGACTCTCATTTATATGACCTAAGCAATAATGTCAGAGATACGTTTGGTTCAAATCATTTGGTTTGAACCATTTGGTATTTATGTTATAGATTGGGTTCACTAAGTCTGGAACATAGAGCTCATTCATAAGTGATGCACTACAATAGAACATGTCATTTAACATTATAGAACAATATTTGTCCTTTATGATAAATGAAAAGCCTTTCTTGTCCAAACAAGATACAGAACTTATGTTCTTAGTTAGTGCAGGTACATAAAAGTACTCCTCTAGTTCTAAGATAAGCCCAGTAGGCAAAGACAAGGAATATGCTCCTACAGCTATAGCAGCAACTCTTGCGCCATTGCTTACTCGTAGGTCCACTTCGCCCTTTGTCAATGATCTAGCTCTTCAAAGGCCCTGCACATTAGTACAAATGTAAGATGCACAACTGATATTTAATACCCAAGAAGAGTAAATAGATAGAATAACTTCTATAACAAAAATACCTAAGGCAGAAGTCTCACTTCTTTTCTTCTTTACTTCCTCTAGGTAGATTTTGCAATTCCGCTTCCAATGTCCGGTCTCACCACAGTAGAAGCAGGTCCCTTCCTTAGGCACCCCGCCTTTGGCCTTTAGTGCAGTAGAGTTGGCCTTGCCTTTGGCTTGGGTATTGCCCTTGCCCTTAGGCTTCCATTTGCCTTTGCCCTTCTGTACCATCAGTACATTATTGGTCTTGATTTTCTTGAGATTGGGTTCAGTAGTTCTCAACATGCTGAGCATCTCAGGCAATGACTTATCAATTTCATTCATGTTATAGGTCATGACAAATTGATTATATCCTTCAGGCAACGATTGCAGGATAAGGTCTATGACCAATTCTTGACTCAGTGGAAATCCTAGTCTTTCAAGGTTCTCGTCATACCCAATCATCTTGAATACGTGAGTTTCTACAGGAGTTCCTTCTTGCATCTTGCATGCAAATATGGCCTTAGACACCTCAAACCGCTCGTGCCTAGCTTGCTCTTGATATAGTTGTTTTAAGTGCTCAACTATATCATGTGCATCCATGTTCTCATGTTGCTTCTGAAGCTCAGAGTTCATGGTGGCAAGCATGAGGAATGATACATCAAGTGCATCATCCTGATGCTTATTGCAAGCATCTTTTTCGACGCAAGTGGTGGTAGTGATAGGTGCTTCTGGAAGAGGTTGTTCTAGGACGTCCAGTTTTTGTTCTTGTTTGAGGGCGACCCTCAAGTTTCTGTACCATTCTAGGAAATTAACTTCATTGAACTTGTCCTTCTCAAGGACGGATCGCAGAGAGATAATATTTGACGTGTTAGACGACATGGTGATCTACAACAGTAAAATATGTAGAAATAAGTATCATATCTAGATCATTTAATTATGTCTTTAATTAAATGACACTCCCATTGAATTGTACAGCTTTAGTAGGGGCTAGTCATGGATGTAGGCAAACTCAATTTGCCTACACTACTAACTCCAAACCAAATAATGACTACATTCATGTGGGACAAGATCCTTAATATACCTCATCTTGAGTTAGCTTTGACTAATCGCCCAAGACTTAGTATAATTAGGTAGGTAATATTTTACCAATTACATCTTATGCAACTCTTGGAAACAAAGGGTCATGATCCACATTACACATCATCTTGAGTTAGCTTTGGCTAATCACCCAAGACTTTATATAATTGTTCTCTTACCCAATTTTCCCAACTTTTGGGATATGCCTCTAAGTTTCTCAATCCAATTAAGGTAACTTAGTTAAGTCTCACCCACAGTTCGATATCGGGACATCACAATTGTCCTCTCGCACTTTACCAAGATAAAATGTGTCACTTTACTCTGGCAAACCCAATAACAATTGATCGAGGTGGTTTATGAGTACCAAACATTGGTAGGCATATCGAGTTGACTTAATTAAGATAAATGTTTATTTAATCATGTATCATATACACACATTGCATATATCAACATATAAGCGGTAAAATGTGACATGGTTATGACCCGTATACTATGATCTTCTCAAGCCAATGAGAAAATCGATGGTCAACCTAGGGATAACATCTTCTCCAAGTGCATCCTTCGGTCATCAAGTGTCGTCGGCTTCCTTCTTGTAACTTTATTCTTCAATGGGCATTCCACTACTCATTTTATACATTACAAATTAGGAAAACTCGAATTACATTCGAGTCTAAATCTATTTTACAACTAGAAAAATAGAGATAAGTCACGACACATAGGCCATATTATGAATTACATTACAACATACACACACACATATACATCCAATCATATTGGGGTTAAGGTCATAACCATGCACCATATCATCAATCACACACAATATATTTAGGACATCAATTTTTATTATGATTGTAAAATTCTCACTAGCCAAAACCATATATTATAAAATTTGCTGAGTACAATCGGACCATAGTACACTTTCATATTCATATGATAATGCTATGGACTTTTAGATTGATCAACACAAACTTTTGTATCTTAACAAATGCTCATACATTACATGATTCATAATAAAATTATGTCCTACTTCTATATCACATATAAAAGTTTTTCTAAACTTTGTATGATATTTTGCAAGTGGCTCTGATACCACTGTAGGGATCTATAGGCAAAAATATTTCAAAATTGCAGCGGAAATAATAGATCCCAAGAGAGATCCATGCAAAAGAAAACTCATACAAAGTTAATTTACAAATTCCTATGTATAGGTATACCATTGGAGCGTACCCTTCGCTTATCCTGCTTGTTCGAGGTATGTCAGATCTCTTGCACGTTCAAGTGCCGTGCCTCTATGCATAACCACATGAACATGATCTCTCAAGCTTCAGAGAAGAATCACCTTTGCGGTGCTAGCCATAAGAGGAGATTCACAAACAAGAAGGAGAGGGAGAAGAGGATTTTGGCCAAGAGAAGGAAGGGAAGGAAAATGACAAGTTTTCCATCCAAATAACAAGAAAAACTCTTTTATACTCATCCCATGAATATGAAGAGTTTTTGTTCCTTTAGCATCCCTCTATTAATGCTAATAAAAACCCACTTAGAGCACATTTTCTCATGTGACTCTTCAACTTCTCTTCATCCAATGAAGAGAAACTTTTCATCTTCCTCTATTAGTAATTCATTAAACATTTTAATTAATTAATATCTCATTCAAATGTGGTTGAGTCTAATCTAAATGAGTCAAACTCAAATTAGATCTCAATCCCATAATCCAATTGGATTCACTTGAGTCTAACTCAATTAATCCAATTCGGATCAAATCTTAGTCAAACTAAGATCAATTAATCTTATAAGCATCATGTCCTTAGTGTGTGACCTAATAGATTCTCGTAACGTTGACAATGTGTCTAAACCACTTTAGACACATAAGTAATGAGCGGTATCTAGCAATGCATCAATGCTACCCAAGTGACGAGAAAGTCAAGATCCGACTTAACCTTCGTGACTATGATAATGTATGATCTTATCCTTCCATCTTCGATATCTAGATTGACCAATGAGGCATAGACCATGCATCCTCGATTAATCTTTGTTTTTCTTGATCCCCGAGTAGACTCACTCAAATAAATGAGCTCAATATCTCATATTGACTCATTTGAGCATGGACATGCGATTTAGTAGTCCTGCTCGATCAAGGGGTCCACAAATATCACTCCTGTCATATGGGAGGGATAGATCTCATCTACATCACTCACATCCCTTCGCATAATTCATTACATACCCAGTGATCGCCTTTATAGTCCACCCTGTTACGAGTGACGTTTGACGATACCAAAGTACATAACTCCTTATCTAGGAAACCGTAGTGACTTCTGGTCTAAGGACTATTCATACTAATAGTCACATGAGAAAGTTTATGACACTCATATGACAATCTATGAAACTTTCTCATGGCGGGGCAATTCAGTACACATTCTCTAATGTATACTCATGTGCCAACTTGATATCATATATCCATGACTTATCAGCTCAAGTCATCAATTGACCTACATTCTAAACTCCATGCATTAATATTGTCCTTGAATATTAATGCTTGACTAGGAATAGTTTAGTGTAGTGTTCTCTACATTATCTCACTATCGATTCAACCAATCGATATGATGTAAATAAAAATCTACTACCCAAGGACATTATTATACTTAGTTATTTGGCACAAATATAATGTATAATAACCAAACATGCCTTTATTAATGATAGAATATGATATAAAAGGTCCCTAGTCCATCATCACATAATTGGCTCTAGGGCTCCTACTAACACCCTTACAACCATCTTCTTCTCTAATGATGAGAGGCAAGTCCATAAATCTTGATTTTCCTCCCACAATGCTTGTACCGCACTAGATGAGAAGGAACTAGGTTGACTCCTAATCCCTGGAGTCCTCATCCGGTCAAAGACAACTTTAGCATGAGAGTCAATCTCGTAGAGGGAGGGCGTCTTCCTTCCACTAACAACCTCATAATAAATGTCATTAATCACGTTAGTGGAAAGAGGTTGCGAACCAGGTTGAAACGCTTGTATAGCTCTAGTAGACGTTGCTTCCTGTGTCAAAATAATGATTTTATAACCTCCACGTGAAGTCTACAAATATATTCATGAAAGTTAATATTCTTACGTTAATTACTGAGTAACGTCGATAATCAAATGACCCATCCTTATTTTTATGGGTCTTGTTAAATACCTCCCAACAAGTGGCAAGTCTCTATAATTCAGTAGCCTGTGCACTAAGAATGCAAGTACATTAAAACTAATAAAAAAATATATGTAAGAAATTTTTATATAACTTAATTTTAAACATACCAAGTCAGAGACATGCTCCATGATAGAACGGGATCAAGTAATATACTTTGTGGATCCAGTGCTTGGCCCAACAGGGTTTGAATTGTGATTGCCTCGAGCCATCGCTGAATTGGGTTGTCAATGCTGGGCAGCCCATATGGCTCTCCAAGCCTCCCTAACTGCATGAGGGACCTTGGATAGCCTGCTACCCCTCTACCCACACTTGTATAACATCTCCCGATCAGTTTAGAGCAATAGTTGTTCTAAAGTTTTTTAAAATCGACCTCGTGACCCTCCTCCCAAACACACCTCTTCTGCAACAATAGATTTTGAGAATTAGTATTAATTTTAAACTATAAAATACATAATTTATTCAAAATACTTACAAAAAATTTACCATAATAGAAGTCCTTCATGTCCTGGTCTACAAGCCTCCATATAGTACTAGATGTGTACAATCTTTCTTTAAATTTCTTGGATATGTAGGTTGCGACCTAATGGTCATATGGGGCAAAGTTGCATGGAAAAATATCATCTATGAGATATGTGTGATAAATAAAAAGAAGATTAAGTATTGGAATAATTACTAAATACATAAATACTTACCAATCACCAACAACCCTCAAAACAATTTGGTCACCATATACTCTATGTCATGGTACCATGACTGTATATGCAAAATCACAATATAAGACATACACATTTGAAATAATAATATCTTCCAACTAGGGAGATGAAAAAAAACATACAATATACCATGACATTGTTACTAATTTTTAATCATCTAATGTCATTCTGAATCAACTAAATTAACATTTTGTAAGTTCTCATAGCTAGACTCCATTGGTACCATTAACCTCCTCACTACTAGACATCTCTCCATCATCTATTTCCTTATAAGTGGTATTATCATCTACAATTAATTGTGATGTGGATTATATTTTTGAATCAACTGAGTGTATCTCGACTTCTTTATTTTGATATGCATTATGGTTTAAGCAGTTATAGTATTCAACATTTCTATGGTTGATTCAGGCTCTATTTGATAACCATAGGTCTTCCTCTCATCATTGGGTACTCAAGATAGAATACTTGACCAACTTATACCACGAAGATGAAATGCTCAAACTTATTAAATCTTCATTTTTTTGCGTTAACCTTAACTAAATTATAGAAATGATATATTCTGGTACCTATTCTTGAAGTTGAATTATATCATGAACATTTGAATAATATACACCTTTTTAAAGGTAAAGCAGGATACTCAACCTTCATGATTTTCTCAAGTCTATCATAATAATCAAATTGAGTATCATTGTTGTTTGTGTATCCTTTTATGCAAACACTAGAATTATACGTAAGCGTTTGTGAATCGCATTGAGCCACGTGAAATCTAAATCCATTAACATAACCTAAGTAGACTATTATATTGCGCTCAAGCTTATAGAGCATCATTGGAATGTCTGTCTTAAGCTGAACCATATTGGATGTTATAATAAACTTTGAAGTCAAATATCTGAAAAATAGACTCAATCATATAAATGCTTGTCAAACATTCATAGGAAGTAGGTCATGAAAAATTATTGGAATTAGTTTTTGCATGAACACATGACAATCTAAATCTTCATTCCAAAATTTTTATCTGTTCGTATTTACATAGCGAGACATATTCGAGGTATATCCATCAAGAAATTTGATTACTTTCAACCAAGTATATAATGCTTGCTTACCATTTTTGTCTAATATATAACAAACCTTTGGATATTTATCAGTTGTTTTATTTTGATGTAACTCGGGTCTACTTACTAATTCTTCTAATTCTTCACGTGATTTTGCTATATCTTTAGTTTTCCCATGAACATTCATCACAGTATTGAAGATGTTATTGAAGAAATTTTTCTCAACATGCATCACATTTAAACCATCCTTCTTACTCTAACAATATACTTCAATACATTGTTCACATTTAAACCATCCTTGCTATATCTTTTCCTTCAACCACACTTGTTCACTCTAACAATGTATTTATTTATGTCATCAGAACCATCATGATATACTGGTAGAAATCCATAACTATTAATTTCATCTAGAACTCTTTCACTTGATTTCCATACTGGGGGAAGTTTCCTGACCATTTTATTTCTTTGGAAAATTTTCTTATTTCACCTGAATGGGTAATCAGCTGATAAAAATTTATGATAATTATCAAACTAGGATATCTTCCCACTCAAGGTAATGAAAATGTATCAGACTTGCTCATGCAATGGACATGCTAACTTACCATCCATGCTCTATCCTAACAATATTGAGTATGTTGGAAAATTACTAATCGTCCATTACAAAGTAACATGTATTGTAAAATTTGATTTACTTGCAATGTTATAAGTCTTTGACCCTACATTCCATAAATGATTCAGCTCTGCAATCAAAGGTTATAAAAAAAATATCTATTTGCCCTTTTGGATTCTAAGGACCTAGAATTAGCACAGTAAAAAATATTAATTCGTCATTCATTCACATCTAGGGAGATAAGTTATATGATGTTAATATAGCTGACCAAGATGAATATTGCTATTTATAGCTTCCAAATAGCTGAAATCTATATGCGAAAGGTCCAAGACTCACATTACGTAGTTCTATTGCAAAGGAGAAAAATATTGTATCAAGATGTTTCTATACAGGGGAGTCACATGTCGGAGATCGTGCAGTCAGTAAGAGAGGGGTAAATTGCCCCTGCAAATATAAACCTATCTTTTATCTTGCTTAAACAAAGATGAATGTTAGTTATAAAAAATAAGTAGCATAAGCAAAAATAACTAAGTGAAAGAAAAGAGGCATAGACAATTACTTGGTTTGCAACCAGGAAGGCTGCTAATCCAAGGAAAAAATAAGCTCCATCTCTAGATCAAACTCTTTGGGGCAGAGAAGGCTCTTACATACACTAGAGCTCAGAAAGGTAGAGAAAAACTAAGTTGAAATTCGTTTACAATGAATTAATGTTTGTAACTGAGCTTTCGGTGTCTATTTATAGTCCTAGTCAAGTCTATCCAATCGTTGACGTGGCCCTATACGGGTGCTCGAGTGCTTAGGGGCGCCTGACACATGGCTTAGGGGTTATCCACTTCGTAACATTTGTGAACGGCTAGTTCTGGATGATTTATAGCTTCTCAGCGCTTGTATGCACTAGGGCGCTCGGGAACACGGGCACCCGAGTACATAGGGGTGCCCCCATTGACGGGCGCCTGAGTTGACTCGGGGGCTCGAGTAACTTTCGGTCAGCACAATGTTGACCAGTCTCCAGTGGGTTGGCCTTCTTGAGTGATTTCGGGTCTTCCAGAGTTGGACTCACTTGAACCCTCCTCCGGCCTTCTCCTCGAGCGTGTTTTCCCCCGGCCTCTCGCCTCTCGAACGTTGCGCTCGTCCTTCTCACTCCACCGACATACTCTTCCGCAGACCTCCACATCCCTCGGATGCACCAAGACCATTGGCTCCCTTTCCGTGCCATCCTTCTAGACCGCTGTGTCTTTCGCTCGACTTCCTATGCTCCTAAGCTTCTGTACTCATAAACACAGGGATCAAACACAACAGGACCTAAATTGACTCGATTGACCACATCAAAACTCATTTGCGATACTTACAATCTCCCCCTTTTTGATATGTATCAACCCGAGTTAAGTTATGGTTAAAGAACATATGAAATGACAGAATTAAATAAATATTTGACAATGTAATTAATAAAATTTGAAAATTAAGTCTCCCCTTAAATTAATCCTAATTTTCTCCCCCTTTGATCACATAAAAAAAACATGTTAAGGGTAATATCAAAAAATTTTAAACTCAAATTTTTTTTTGTGTAAATTAATTATGTTTGCAGCAAAATTGAGAGGCAAAGTAAAATGAACATTAGTAATGTAAAATACATTTTGAAAAAAATCCATAGAAAATTATTTATATATGCAAAATTTTCAAAAATTTTTGAGATTATGTCAGAGATAATAGATAGTCTCCAAAAAAAATTCTATTTTTCAATTATCGATGTAAAAATTTCTAAAATTAAAAATCATAATATTGAAAAAAATATTTATAAAAATTTATCTTTTTGTCAAAAAATAATCAAAATTTTATCTAAGTTGGAAAACTAGTAGATTCATCTCTGAAAAAAGTTTTAACATAAAGTAAATTTTTTAAGTATAAGAAAATAATTTTTTTTAGAGTTGATAAAGTTCAAAAAGATAATTTTTAAAATTAATATTCGGTAGAAGAAAATTTAAAAACTTTTTTTTTCAACATTCAATAGATCATATATAGACCCTAAAATTTGGATTCATAAAAAATAATTTTTTAATTATTTTTAAAAATTAAAAATATATTTTCGGTTGAAAAATCATAATAAATATGTTTAATTGTTAATTTTTTTAAAAAAATAAATTTGGAAAGTTCACACCAGACTCTATCACCAAAAAATATTAAACTAATTTTTCTAAAAAACTATATCTTTGAAAAAACTTTCAAAAAGATTATAAATAAATTATTAATTACCAATATTAATTAAAATTGACAAACAAGTAATAAATGAAATCTAACAGTTTTGTACAGATTTTGAGATCTAATATAAATTCTTTTTAACAGGATTAACCAATTTTTTTTGTAGAATTTAAGTTTTAATTTTTTTTATAATTTGGCCCTTGTGAAATTGTAAATACCAATTTAGTCTTGCAGTATACCTAATTTTAGAACTTTAAAAATAATTTGAACATGCATGGTTATTTTTCAAATTTTCAACTTGAGCCTTTAAATTTTCATTTTCTAATTTTAATTTATCATACAGATCTATTGGATACTTTCTTGAATTTTAATTTTCAAAGTAATTTGGTCATTTTCTTAATGTTGAAATAGAGTTGATCGGGTGGAAATAAACATATTTCATTTACCAAGTCATTTTCGAATTCGGAGGCTCCCCCTTCATCGGTGCTTTCTTCTGACGTGACTCTCCCTTCATCGATGCTTTCTTCTTGGTGGGTAGCCATCAGCGCTAGTCCGACATATTCTCAAGATCTAATTCTTTTGATGAGGACTCATCCCATGTTGCCTTTTGGTTGTGGGTCTTTGACTTCCTTGTACCTTTTCTTTTGTTCTTCAACTTGGGGCAATTTTCCCTGACGTGTCCCTCTTCGTCACAATGATAGTATTTTATTTTTCTTTTACTCCGAGGGTGTCTTTTAGCTTGCATCTCATTAAATTTATTAGATTTAAAGAATTTCTTAAATTTTTTTACCATGTATGCTGCTTCCTCTTCATCGACTGAAGACACTTTATCATTTTGGGTCTTCCTTGAGTGTAAGGCAATGTTGTCCATCTTTTTACAATTTCCTATGCATCGAGACTCGTGAAGTTCTAAGGTACAAAATAATTATTCTAGAGTACTTATCTCTAGGTTTTTGGAGTATAGTATGAATCTATTATCGAAGTCCACTTCGGGGTTCTTGGAAATCCGTTTAAAGCATACCTTTGTGAATCTCGATTCGTTACCGTTTCTCCGAGATTTATGAGTCCGGTGATTAATTCCTTTATCCTTGCATGTAGTTGCGCCACCATCTCTCCTTCATCCATCCGAAGGTTGGTTAGTTGGTTCCAAAGGATATCTCGTCGTGCTAGCTTCGCTTCCGAGCTCCCTTCATGCAACTCTAAGAATTTCTCCTAGAACTCTTTTGATGACTTGTAGATTTCAACACGGTTGACTTCTTATGCTAGTAGAATGGTTAGCAGATGGAATTCTGCTTTCTCATTCGCTACAAAATCCGCTTGCTTCTTTTTTGTCCACAGGTTCTCATCTTTATCATTATTCTTGGCATCTTTGGGGACTTCAAAATCATTTTTCATTATTAGAAATAAATCAAAATCAATTTTGAAAAATTCCTACATTTTTCGCTTCCAAATAGCGAACTCCCCCTCGAACTTTGGCAGATAGATGACTGTTTCGACCATTTTGTACTTGCTTCATTTAGCGGTTAGTCCTTCTGGAGCGACGTTGCTCTGATACAACTTGTCGGAGATCACGCGATCAACAAAAAGGGGTGAATTGTCCCTATAAATATAAACCTATCTTTTGTCTTGTATAAACAAAGATGGATGTTAGTTATCAAAAATAAGTAACATAAGCAAAAACAACTAAGCGAAAGAAAAGAGGCACAGATAGTTACTTGGTATGCAACCAGGAAGGTTACTAATCCAAGGCAAAAATAAGCTTAATCTCCAGATCAAACCCCTTGAGGCAGAGAAGCCTCTTACACATACTAGAGCTCAAAAAGGCATAGAAAAACTTAGTAGAAATTTGTTTATAATGAATTGATGTTTGTAACTGAGCTTTGGGGGTCTATTTATAGCCCAAGTCAAGTCTATACGATCACTAATGTGACCCTATATGGGCGCCTGACACATGGCTTTGGGGTTATCTGCTTCACAACGTTCATGAATGGCTAGTTCTGGATGACTTATAGCTTCTCGGGCGCCTATATGCACTGGGGTGCTCGAGAACATTGGCGTCCGAGTGTATAGAGGCACCCCCATTCACGGGTGCTCGAGTGACTTTAGGTCAGCATAGTGCTGACCTGTCTCCAACGGGTCTTCTTGAGTGATTTCGGGCCTTCCAGAGTTGGGCTCACCTGAACCCTTCTCCGGCCTTCTTCTTGAGCGTGCTTCCCCTTGGCTCCTCATCCCTCTGACGTTGTGCACATCCTTCTCGCTCTACTAGTGTACTATTCCGCAGACCTTCACGTCCCTCGGATGCACCGAGCCCGTAGGCTCCCTTCCCGTGCCATCCTTCTCGACCGCTATGTCTTCCACTCGACTTCCTACACTCCTAAGCTCTTGCACACTTAGACACAGGGATCAAATACAACATGACCTAACTTGACTTGATTGACCACATCAAAACTCACCTGGGGTACTTACATCACAAGGATAATATATAATATCTACTTCATGTACTTGGTTTTGATATCACCTTATGTGGCTTGTTGTTGTGGTAGATGTATACACGCATTGGAGCCTAGCAGTTAATAGGAAGTAATACATGACTTTCATTGGAATATTTTTTTTTCTTCTTCCTATAGGGATCAGTTGGTCGACAACAGGGGGTGAATTACCCTGTAAGAATAAACTAATCTCTTATTTTCTTTAAACAAAGATTGAGTTAGTTGTAGCAAAATACATCAATAACATAAGCAAAAGAAAGAGACACAGAATATACTTGATTTGCAATTTGGGTAATTGCTAATCCAAGGCAAATTAAAGTGCAATTCTCCAAATCAACTCCTTGTGGACGGAGAAGCCTCTTACACACTTGCAGACTCAGAGAAAACAATAAAAATCTAATAATAGAATGATTTACAAATCATGGAATGCACTGAGATTAAATGCCTATTTATAGCCCCTGGGAAATCTTATCGACGTGCTGACATGGCACATCACGGGCGCTCGAGTGGACATGGGCGCCTGAGTGCGATCAATGCCTATCCATGTTACAACGACTAGAAAATGACTCATTTTAGAGATAAGTATCAGGTCTATGACGCTCGTATGAACTCAAGCGCCTGTATGGTCGAGTGCTTGTATCCATGTGGGTGCCTGAATCCTCTCGGGCACTCGGGAGCTAACTGGTCAACTTCAATTGACTAGCTTTCTTCCAGCCTCCTGGGTAATCTCTAGCCATCCAGAGTTGGGCTCACCTAACCCATCTCTGGACTACTCCACGAACAAACTTCCTCCCTGATTTCTCGTCCCTTAGATGTCACTCGCGCCCTTCTCTCCACCGGTATACTCTTCTGTAGCCTTCACTTCCCTTGGATGCGGTGAGCCCATCGACTCCCTTCCCACACCATCCTTTTCGTCTGTTACATCTTCTGCTCAACTTTTTATGCTCCTAAACTTCTGCATACATAGACACAGGGATTAAATACCAACAAAATCTAACTTGACTCGGTTGACCACATCAAAACTATCCCCGGGTATTTACAATCTCTCCCTTTTTGGATGTGCATCAACCCGAGTTAAGTTAGGGTTAATCATAAATATAGAAAAAAGAAACAAGTAATAAAATATTGCAATTAGATAAATAAAAAAATATTTGCAATTTGAAAACCTCCCCCTTAAGTTTAATCGTAATTTCTCTCTCTTTCATCATATAAAAAACTAATTAAGGGAAAAAAACCTTAGAATAAAACTCATTAGTTTGTATAATTTTTTCCAAGTTTGAAAAATAAGTTAAATATCAAAAGATGATTGATATTTAAAAAAAATTAAGAAATTTTAAAGTAAAAGAAAATACATTTTCGAAAAAAATAATAAAAAATTATCTAGTCACCCAAATTTTTCTATAAAGTGTGAAAATGATAGGTTTGACTTTATAAAAATTTTCACGGAAAAATAATCATTCAAAGTATAGTAAAATATTTTTCATTACTAAACTTAGATATTTTTGAAAGAGTAATTTTTCAAATTGGATTGTAAATTTCATGAAAATTTCTGTGAGTAGATAAGAATAAGGTCTATCATAGAAAATTTTGAAAAAAAATAAATTTTGTGCAAAAATATTGAAAAATAATTTTATAAAATGTTAGATAATAAAACGTTAGGATCTTACCATTTGCTAGAGGGGGGTGAATAGTAATTCTTTGATCTTCCTTCTTACAATGTTAGCATGCGCAAGCGGAAATACTAACAACAAAATCAAACAATCGCTAACACGTCACCTTTACGTGGTTCGGAGATAAAGCTCCTACTCCACGACTGTCCGTAAGGTGGACGATCCCAATCCGTGATGGATAACTCCCTGGAAGACCTCCGACTAGCTCGTGTAGCTCCTTGTGGGTGGAGAAACCTTGCCACAATCCGGACAACACTTCTGAGCACCAAGACTACTAATTGGCCTTTAACCAAAGACAATTTTGTCAAGAACTCTCAGCCAAAACCGAGCCCCTTCAAATAGTGCTCTTGGCTGAAATGACCATTACCAGTCGACTGGTCCCACTCAAATTTGACCGTTATAGCTTAACGTTCGAATTCCCAGCCGCCACCAATCGACTGCCCCATTTGCAGTCGACTGACCACTAGTCGACTGCCCCATTTGCAGTTGACTGATCTTTCAATAGCATACTCCAGTCGACTGATCAAGCATCAGTCGACTGCCAACCCTATAAGCCTAGGGTTTTCCTTCCCGAGTACAATTCTCTCATCACTCGAACCCTCACAACTTAGTCCCAGGGTTTCCCTACACGAGTACAATCCCTCAGCACTCGAACCCTCACAACTCAGTCGACTCTTCATCCAGCAGCCTCGAACTATTGCCTTTAAGCCCTCTTCGACTTTGGCTCCCGTCCCTCAGATGCACACACAAGCCCTCGGCTTGCCTCCATGCCATCCTTCACACATGCCTCGAAGTCCACTTCCCTCAGCTCATCGTTCCTGCTCCAGCAGCCTCGACCTGTTGCCTTCAAGCCTTCTTCGACTTTGGCCCTCATCCCTCAGATGCGCATAGAAGCCCTCGGCTTGACTCCATGCCATCCTTCATGTACTCTTCGAAGTCCACTTCCCTCGACTCATCGTCCCTGCTTTGTCCATGGTCCCTCGGATGCACACACAAGCCCACGGCTTGCCTCCATGCCACCCTTCACTGTACCCGAAGAAGTCCAACCAAGTCTATGTGTATCCTGCAAACCTGCACACTTATATAAACATATCAAATACAAGGGTGAACCTAACTTAAACCCTTTGCCCAAACATCAAAACACATGGTCACTCCGAACCATAGATTGCCCCAACATAAAATTCACAACCATTAATTATTAGAAAAAAAAATCTAACAATTCAGTAAAGACTTGGGACCCAAAATAAGTGTCTACCTACTGGATTTATCAAAAATTTGGGCGGAATGTAACTTTTTGAAATTTTCGCAATTTGCCACTTATGATTTCTAAGGTACCAATTTAAACCATGAAAATTTCTAACATTTGCACAAGTATAAGAATTTAGGTATGATGAATTCTTTTTTAATAAATCAATTTGTTGTTTCAATTTTAAATTTTTTACTTTGAACTTTATCATACAATTATAGTGGACATGCACTAGATAAATTCAATTTCACTTCCATATTTTTCATTTTCAATTTAATGTACTTATTTCATAACGTACGTAACGATCTACTTATCATTTATACTACATCATATAATTGATCGAGAGAGAGGTTGTTGGTGTAATCAACCCAAGTGTGATCGAGTAGATCATGGGTTTTGATGTGTGTGTCAATATGATTAAGTTAGGATTTCATGTTGATCTAATATGTGTATGAGAGTGTGCAGGTTTGCATGATACACATAGACTTAGTTGGACATCTTTGGATCCGGTGAAGGATGGTATGGGGAGACGAGGCATGGGCTTGCATGCATCCGAGGGACTATGGACAAAGCAGGGACGATGAGCTGAGGGAAGCGAACTTCGAGGCATACGCGAAGGATGGCATGGGGAGACGAGCCGTGGGCTTGCTTGCATCCGAGGGTCGAGAGCCGAAGTCGAAGAAGGCTTGAAGGCAACAGGTCGAGGCTGCTAGAAGCAGAGACGATGAGCCGAGGGAAGCGTACTTCGAGGCATACGCGAAGGATGGCATGGGAGACAAGTCATGGGCTTGCATTCTTCCGAGGGATGAGAGCCAAAGTTGAAGAAGACTTGAAGGCAGCAGGTCGAGACTGCTGGATAAGGAGTCAACTAAGTCGTGAGGATTCGAGTGCTAAGAGAATTGTACTCGGGAAGGGAAATCCTAGGGTTCAAGTGCTGAGAGAATTATACTCGGGAAGGAAAACCTTAGGTAGCAGTCGACTAATGCTTGGATCAGTCGACTAATGAAGGGCACAGAAAGATCAGTCGACTGGTGTCGACCAGAATCTGAATCGTCGGGCTGCGACATTCAAATTCGCGAGGACCAGTCGATTGGTGTTAGCACCAGGCGACTGGTAATGGTCAGAACAGTATCGAGCACTATTTAAGAGGGCTTGTTTTTGGCTATTTCTTCTTGCCAAAATAAGCTTGGGTAAAGCCTATTAGTAGCCTACAAGTGCTCAGAAGTTGTCAAAGGATTGTGACGAGGTTTCTCCACCCACAAGGAGCGACAAGAGCTAGCCGGAGGTGTTCTGGGGAGTCATCCACCGACGGATCGGGATCGTCCACCTTACGGACAGCCGTGGAGTAGGAGTATCATCTTCGAACCACGTAAAGGTTTGGTGTTAGCATTGTTTTAGGTTTTGTTTTAGTTTTCCATTTGCGCTTGCTAACATGTGCAGGAAGAAAATCGAAAAGAAGCTATTCACCCCTCCTCTAACTAATCGTCAAGGTCCTAACAAGTGGTATCAGAGCAAGGTTCGCTCATCTATGGACTAACCGTCGAGAGAAAGCTAGAGGAAATGGCGATTGAAGAATGATTAGGGAATGATATCAATGTTCCACCTCCCTACGACCGCGAGAGTTTCAAGTATTGGAGGATGTGGACAAAGACATGGTTTGGCATGAATTGGAATTTCATGATCGCGCTAGATGAGCCATTTGAAGTCCCGAAAGATAAGCATGGGAAGAAGCTCCGACCAAGATATTGGACCAGGGAGCAACAAACACAATCAAAGGAAAATGAGAAGGTAATTTCAATATTACTTAGTGTTTTGCCTAATGATGTGATTAATAGTGTAGGTGAGTACAAGTGTGCTCATGAGCTATAGAGCAAAGTAATTGCTCTACATGAAAATTCTACACAAGCTCAATTAGTAGAGGAGCCAAAAGAAATGAGCTTAATGGTCCAAGAAGAGAGAAGGATCAATCGGATGAGGAAAGAAGCTCAACATCCGAAGAGGAGGAAAAAGATTCATCCATCTCCTCAAGTGAAGTGGCACAAGAAATTGAAGAATCATTCACTTCATCAAAGGGGGAAGAAGAGGTCTCCACTTCAAGGATTGAGGGGGAGGAGAGACCATCCTCGATACCGGAGCAAGAAGATGCATTCATCTCCACCAAAGCAAAGTCAAAAGATCACATTATTTGCTTTGGATGGAACAAAAAGGGACACTACAAGGACAAGTGTCCATTAGGTAAAAAGGAGATAAACCCTAAACCCAAGTCAATTTATTTAAAATCTAACATGGGTTATAGGGAAAAGAAGGAGAAGAAGCACATTAGATGTTTTACATGTGGTGAACTAGGACACTACCACACCAAATACTCAAGGAAAAGAGAATTCAAGAAATTGGAGCATTTGAGGAAGTGGGAAAAGAAGGAGAAGGAGAAAAGCTCACATCAAGGGGGAGCTACAAGAGTAAGGGAGGTAATCCCTAACTTTAAACGTTTTTCAAAGTCCTCCATGCATGTTAGAAATAATGAGAATTATTTACTTATGCATAATTTTGGTTTTAGATATTGTGATAAAAATAGGGCTAATGTTGTATCTCAAAACCCTAAGGAATTTATGTATCATGATAAACCTAGAATTTTTAGACCTAAGGACCAAGACATTAATCCAAAGAAAGGGAGACACATGCCTAGACAAATGGGTAGATCTAGAAATGTCCAAGATGGACATGGTGATGCTATGGTTATGAATCTAGAGAGGGAAAATCAAGCTTTGAGGGCAAAGCTTGACAAATTAGAGAAAACCCTAGAGAAATTCATTAGTGGATCTAAGGGTTTAGTCATGGTGTTAGGTAGTCAAAACCCCGACAATGATAGATCGGGTCTAGGATACGGATCTAGTAGATCAAATGCTATGGAAAAGCCATATGCAAGGATGCCATATGATATAGCAAGGGAAAGGCCAAAAATGGCAAGGGAAAGCCATTTAATGGAAAGAAGAAGAACTTAACCAAGGATAAGGTGTACAAAGTTAAGAAAGTTAGGGTTGTAGGTCAAGAAGTACCGGAGGTACACCGGTGCGGTCTTGCCATTATAGATGAGTCACCTAGGGAGGTGACTAAGGTTAAGAGCTCAAGGGGGAGCTCTAGGAGTCAAGATGGGACCCAAGGTCAATGGATCTCAGGAGGATTTCTCCAGGAAGACTAGAGGGTTGTGGAATGTGCCAAAGGATTTGGAGACAAATTTGAGTCTTAATCCTAGGGATTTGACACATCAAAAGTAAGTTTCATGCATGGAAATATGACACTAGAACCATATTGCATGATAATTGATTTTCAATGTGTAGATATCATATAAACCAATGCTAAGGATGCATTGTGGTTGGGAATGAGAAGATACATCAATGGGAGATCAAAACTAGGACTTTAGGTCAAGGTTCAATTGAACCATTTATATAGGTTTGAGTTTTGTGTCAATCTTGGGATTGGTAATAGATACATATGTGAATATATTTTTTCCAAGTAGACACGGGTACCACAAATCTCTTCACAAAATTTAGAAATTTTTGGATATTTGTGTAATTTCTTGTGCATTTATGAAGTTGGATCAGAAATGCTGAAGGGTATCAGTCACCTGATGTAGAGGCAGTCGACTGGTACAGTTCGATCTAGGAACTACGATATTCTATGCAGTAGTCGACTAATCCTCCATCAGTCAACTGATCTTTCTATTTACTCCATCAGGCGACTGGCCCAGGGGCAGTCGACTGATGCCGCGAATCTTTAAAAGAATACCCCGCATGGGGCGGCCAAACTTAGGGTTTCAAGCGCCGTCCCTTGTTGCCACTTCTCTCCCCTAACCTCTCTAGCCACTCCAAGTCTTCCTAAGGTCCTGAAATCGTGTTTCTAGCCCTTCTTCACCTTAGATCCGAATCTAGGGCAAGAAAAGCACCCTCCTTGAGTCAAACTTGATCATCATCCATCATGCAACGAATGGAGAGACAGTAATGAATTATTTGCCCTATTTTTCCTAGTTAATCCGTGATTCATGACTAACTCTTCATTTTGTGCATGTTTACCTTGTCTTTTTTTCTTGTTTGGGTCATTCATGGTACATGCATATGGTAATTGCATTTTAGGGCTAGGCAAAAGAGAAGGGTTGGTGAGGGATCGTCCCGACAACCTCCTATAGATCCTGCGGCACCTCAGTTCCGTTTCGAGGTTTGCCGGCAAAGATATGAAAATGTTGACTTTATTTTAATGAATTGTTAATATCTCAATCAATCATACTTTCAGGAGAATACTCCTCATATCATTGAGATCATCACATTTTGGGTTAGAAAAGTTAGTGTACTATCAGCATTATAAAAATTACCTCTGTAAGAAATTTTACGCAAATCTCACATGTAGTAGTCCCAATGACGGGATGTATGAGTCCATGGTAGGGGGAGTTACCATTCCTTTTTCATCTGAATTATTAGGATTCTTCTTAGGGTATCGGGTTTTAGAAAATCCGTTTACATGTTTCCCAAATGTCATTGAGCCTTTAGCATTGCCTAATGTAACCATTGATCAGATTCATCGTCATTATTTTGATAATCCTCGACCTCCTCTACAACGTATTTTTATAGCCAGGCACATGAGTCCAGTTAGCAACATTCTGTATAAAATTGTCCTAGAATGCATCTTGCCCATTGTCACCAAGGGGAGGTCAAAGATTCGACTACCTCACTTGGTGATGACGTATGCTTTAGAGAGGAAGCTAGACATTGACATTACCCGTCATGTATTTACATCTATTGTACATTTTTCGCATGACGTAAATAGGAAGATCTACATGCCATTCGGACATATTTTGATCGAATTCTTTTTATCTAGAGGTATTAGCAACACTAGAGGTCAGATTTATCAGTTGTCTAAGGACTACGACCAGATAGGTTCTCGGCATCTCTCCTTGGCTGGGATCAAGAGACAGCAGGGAGTGATGATCTGGCGACGTCGTCATGCTTCCTCCAGCTCCGATGATGATGAGGATGAGGAGGTTGCTCCTGCTGCTGCGCCTAATGCTGCTCCTACTGGGATTACAGAGGAGCAGTTCTCCTGACTAGAGGCAGAGGTTCATGGACTTAGGGAGGATTTCTAGAGTTTTCAGCAGCGACAGGTTGCTATTGAGGGAGAGGTTCACGGTCTCAGGGGCGATTTCCAGATCTTCCAGCAGCGATAGATGATATGTATGAGATGATGCAGCGCTGGAACCTGATGTATCAGGCCCCTCCTCCTCCTCCTCCTAGCGATGACGTATAGCCTCAGCATGATTTGGATATGATGGTGTTGAGAGTGTGTGTAGCTTGGGCATGTTCTTTATTATCTCTCAAACACCATATTTGACATTGTAATATTTGAGGATTTTGGGATTATGATTCTTGTAGAACTTCTTTTATAGTTTTGATGAACCTTTTTACTTTTCTAGTATGGTTTATATGGTTTGTTATTACTTTAGTTGTGCTTTGTGCAATCGTATGGTTATATGATGATTCCAAATTACCTTCTATCTAGAGATTATGGTATAAAGGGGGAGCTTTCTTCACTTTTTCTGTCTTGAGTGTTCATATGAGAAAAAGGGGGAGGATTGAAAACATTTCTATGTTTTAAATAGTATGGGCTAGAATTGTAAAACATATGGGTTCAAACCTAGGATGGAAGGTTGATATAAAATGAAGTGTTTTCAAAGGATTTGAATTTTGGTCAAAAAGTCAAGCATATTTGATATTTTCACGAAAATGTATCTTTCTAGATTAGAATACATCATAAGAAATATGTTTGTAAAATTTCAAAATTTTTTAAATTTTGTGAAATTTATGGGGGGTTTCTGAAATTCGGCTCAGGGGCTGAAAGTTTTCAGACTGGTTAGTATCAGTCGACTGTCCCATGGGGTAGTCGACTGGTAACTGATGCAGTCGACTGGTGCTTTTGTATTCTGATTTCTGGGAGTTTTCAGAAATAGAAAGGTGTTCTCATTGATATCAATGGTTAATATTGCTTGGGGCAATCATTTTGATGGTGTCAAAGGGGGAGAACTTGTGGTTTAAGTTAGGTTTAACTTAACTTGTGACTTGTGGTTTGAAGTTAGTTTTTAACATAACTTGTGGTTATGGGAAAATTGAAAATTATGTGGAGGGCATAGGTTAAGGGGGAGAATGCATGTTTATGCTTCTTAATTTGCTATGTCTATAATTTTCAATTGTTATGGTTCTACCTAACTTAAACATATTGCCATATATCAAAAAGGGGGAGATTGTTGGTGCAATCGACCCAAGTGTGATGGGTAGATCATGGGTTTTGATGTATGTGTAAATATGATTAAGTTAGAGTTTCATGTTGATCTAATATGTGTATGGGAGTGTGCAGGTTTGCAGGATACACATGGACTTAGTTGGACATCTTTGGATCCGGTGAAGGATGGCATGGGGAGACGAGCCATGAGCTTACATGCAACCGAGGGACCGCGGACAAAGCAGGGACGATGAGCCGAGGGAAGCGAACTTCGAGGCATACGCGAAGGATGACATGCCGTGGGCTTGCATACATCCGAGGGACGAGAGCCAAAGTCGAAGAAGGCTTGAAGGCAACAGGTCGAGGCTACTGGAAGCAGAGATGAAGAGCTGAGGGAAGCGCACTTCGAGGCATACGCAAAGGATGGCATGGGAGACAAGCCGTGGGCTTGCATGCATCCAAGGGACGAGAGCCAAAGTCGAAGAAGGCAACAGGTCGAGACTGCTGGATGAGGAGTCAACTAAGTCGTGACGATTCGAGTGAAGGCACCCTTCTGGGCCTTCTTATCTTTTGGGGCCTTCAGTGATGGGTTTTGACTTGGGCTTTCTTTTCTCATTCTTGTACACTGAGTTTCATATAATTCTAAAGTAGAAAATAAACTTTCTAAGATACTTATCTCAAGGTCCTTAGATATATAGTATGAGTTGATGTTGGAAGACTAGTCCACGGTTCTTGGAAAGGCATTGAGAGTGTACCATTGTGAGTCACGATTTGTTACCATTTCTCCAAGATTGGTGAATCCTGTGATTAGCTTCTTGAGTTTGGCGTGTCCACGGTTCTCGGAAAGGCATTGAGAGTGTACCATTTGTTGGTGTAGGAAGCACCATATCGAACCTTGTTTTGATATTGGCAAAGGATTCAAAGTTAAGTACTATTTGTGATCTAATAAAGTTACTCAAGTGTGCAGAAAAAAGTCCTAGCGAAGGGCTACTAGGCACCTGGTGAAGGACTGCCAAGAAACAAAGTCCTAGCGAAGGGCTGCTAGGCACCTGGCGAAGGACTGCCAGGAAATAAAGTCCTAGCGAATGGCTGCTAGGCACCTGGCGAAGGACTGCCAGGAAACAATGACCTAGCGAAGGACTGCTAGGCACCTAGCGATGGGCTGCTAGGAATCGAAAGACCTGACGAAGGATTACTAGACACCAAGCTAAGGACTGCTTGGTACCGAAGACCTGGAGAAGGACTGCATGGAACCGAAGACCTGGCGAAGGATTGCTGGGCACCAGGCGAAGGACTGATTGGTACTGAAGACCTGGCGAAGGACTGCTAGGCACCTGGCGAAGGACTGCTGGGCAAAAGTCCAACCGGAGGAGCCGGTTGGCAACAGGTAAATTCTCCTGAGAGGAGTAGGCGAGGACGCGTTCCCCGTCGAGGGAACAGTAGGCGTCGGTTCGACCTAGGGTTTCATTTTGGACACCCAAAGTCAGAACCAAGACAGCTACGGCTGTAAAATTCACTAACATACTTGCTTTATCATGTTTGGTACTAACCCTAGATGCAGGACCGAAGGAACGAGTTTCTGCAGCTCAGAATGCTCCAAAGGAGAGGGGCATCAGCTGGGCAGGGCGCCTCGGAGGTCCCGGGCACCCCCAAGGCAAAGCCAAACAAGAGTTGAGCAAGAAAACGCTTCGGAAGCTCACTGGGCCGGGCGCCTCCAAGCTCCCGGGCACCCCGTGCTCCCGGGCGCCCTGGGTTCAAGCCAACGAAGCAGATAGAGCTCAAGTTAGCGAGAAGCCAGCAGACCAAGTCAACTCGGGTGCCCCTGCTTCCCGGGCGCCCCCGTCAAACCCCGAGCACGATCCTGGAGGGATAAGGGCTGACCGAGTTGCAGATGAGGGTTTGCGGATCGGGAGACACGTGGAGGGCGCCTCCAGCGTCCCGGGCGCCCCCAGGACTGCTGTAAAATGGGTTCGACCCCCATGGCTGCTAGGCACCTGGCGAAGGACTGCCAGGAAACAAAGACCTAGCGAAGGACTGCTAGGCACCTAGCGAAGGGCTGCTAGGAATCGAAAGACCTGGTGAAGGATTGCTAGACACTAGGCGAAGGACTGCTTGGTACCGAAAACCTGGCGAAGGATTGCTAGGCACCAGGCGAAGAACTGGTTGGAACCGAAGACCTGGCGAAGGATTGCTGGGCACCAGGCGAAGGACTGCTTGGTACTGAAGACCTGGTGAAGGACTGCTAGGCACCTGGCGAAGGACTGCTGGGTAAAAGTCCAACCGGAGGTTCTGGTTGGCAACAGGTAAATTCGCCTGAGAGGAGTAAGCGAGGACGCGTTCCCCGTCGAGGGAACAGTAGGCGTCGGTTCAATCTAGGGTTCCATTTTGGAGACCCAAAGTCAGAACCAAGACAGCTACTGCTGTAAAATTCACTAACATACTTGCTTTATCATGTTTGGTACTAACCCTGGATGCAGGACCGAAGGAACGAGTTTCTGTAGCTCAGAACGCTCCAAAAGAGAGGGGCATCAGCTGGGCAAGGCGCCTCGGAGGTCCCGGGCGCCCCCAAGGCAAAGCCAAACAAGAGTTGAGCAAGAAAACGCTTCGGAAGCTCACTGGGCCGGGCGGCTCCAAGCTCTCGGGCGCCCCGTGCTCCCGGGCGCCCTGGGTTCAAGCCAACGAAGCAGATAGAGCTCAAGTCAGCAAGAAGCCAGCAGACCAAGTCAACTCGGGCGCCCCCTGCTTCCCGGGCGCCCCCGTCAAACCCCGATCCCGATCCTGGAGGGATAAGGGCTGCCGAGTTGCGGATGAGGGTTTGCGGATCGGGAGACACGTGGAGGGCGCCCCCAGCGTCCTGGGCGCCCCCAGGACTGTTATAAAAGGGTCTCGACCCCCATGGCTTCGAGACATAATTCTTCCAACGCCAATACGCTCTTCGACTCAAGCGCTCTGCTCCGTAAACCTCCCATCTCGAGATTCAAGTGCCGACAACGACCCTCTGCTCCGAAGCACGATCCACACCGGACGTCGGTAACGAAGAGTTTAATTTTTAGTTTACTGTACTACAACTATAATATTTTTCTATAAACATTTGCGCACATATAGAATTGCCCGCAGTAAACGGTCAACGACCGTGGGCCTTGGAGTAGGAGCCGACCGCGACTCCAAACCAAGTAAAATCGCTTGAGTTCTTATGCTGTGTTTTCAATTCCGCTGGGTATTCTCTTAACCTCGAATCCGAAAAGTTTTTTACGATATTCACCCCCCCTCTATCGTATTCTCTCGATCCAACAAGTGGTATCAGAGCGGGGAAGCTCAAATTTGGTGCGACCACCAATTTGAGAGTTTTTCGGATTTACGAAATTTTTCATTTTATTTCTTTTCTTTCTCGGTAATCGAGGTTGGTGCAACACCACTCGATCTTTTGCGCTTGTTATTTCAAATAAATAATATCTGTGGGTGGTTTTAAAATTTGTCATAAATTGATAATACGCCTTTTTCAATTTTGAATTCTTATTTTTTTACCATAAGTCAGAATTGATAAAACGATTAATTTTTGAAAATTTGTCATAATTTTTTTTGATTATTTTAATATTTATTCTCGGAATTCGTGCTATCATAATTCAAGCATTTTGTTAACTATTAATCAGATTTAAAAAAAATATTATTTTGCAAAACAAATTTTTTTTTTGTCGCAAACTTTTTATTATTATTATTTTTATTTTTTTCACCTCGAAATTCGTGCAACATTTATCTTAGGCTATTTTTTTCTCTCTCCCGCACTACTAATCCAAGACCAAGTCTTGGTGCATTTTTTGTTATTTCTTGTGTGTATGAGGTTTAAACTAAATGGCCAACCAAGAATGGAACAGTGCCCGTCCACCGCTCTTCTCTGGCGAAAATTTTAATTCCTGGAGAAGTCTAATGGAATCCCACTTGAAGGCCAATCTGGATGTGTGGTTGATAATCCAAATGGGGTTCACATTCCCCACAAAAGATGGAACATTGATCGCCTGGGACAAATTGGACGAACCAACGCTAAGGAAGATCGAGACTGATGCTAAGGCAACAGTAATCTTACAATGTGGCCTGACCAAAGAAGAATTAAAGCGGGTCAGATCCTTCACCTGTGCCAAGGAAATGTGGGAAAAGCTAATCAATCTACACGAAGAGAGCTCCGATATTGAGATCTTAGAAGAGTCAGCACTCCACTTCAAAATTGACTCCGGATCAGAAGATGAGACAGAATCCATACTCGACTGCGAATTCGAGCCAGAGTCAGAAGACAAAGTGACTAAGACAAAAATGGTAACCAATTTTGAATTTTTTCCAGAATTACAATTAAATAATCAGACTGATACTATAATTGTCGAGGAAGGTATAATTTCTAGTGCAGGGAAAGCTCCAAGAGAACCACCAAAGAAGAAGCTTCAACCTGTACCCGAGTCCGACTCAAACTCGGAATCAGAAGACAATGAAGGAGATCAACCCAAACTGGTCCGATTAGCTCATGATCATTACAAGAGTACTAGACAAACGATCGGGAATGGTAAGTTTTCAATATTTGAAATCCAATATTTATCTCAAATAACATGATTAATTCGTATAAATTAGTTAAGGTTAATATGTTAGAAAACTTAATTCACAACCTTGCTGATTTTAAGAACCCAGAGTATTATTTCAATTATGATATAACTTAGATCATTTTTTTTTGTCATGTTTGCTTGTTTTTTTTTTTTGCTTAGAATTAGAATTGATTAGTTTAAGGACTAGAGAGTTACTTAAAACTTGAAAACCTAGTTTTGGGAGGCGGTGAGATAATAGTACGTTAGGGAAGCCTTTTCTAATAAGGTCAAGTATACACTACTTGGTCTCTTTAGACTGGTGAAACTAGCCGAAGCTACCGATCATAGACCCAAACTAGTTAGACCAAAATCTTTCAAGGAGTAACTTGAAGATGAATTTTCAATAAAAGGCTTTGTCAAGAAAATGGTTGATGATCCAATAAGGCCACGGCCAAAGAAGGCCTAGTGCCTCGCCAAGACCTGGAAGCCAATTATAGAAAATCAAATTCACTTTACTATTGTTAGATTTGAATCTAACACAAATTTTAAGTAAATCTTAGATTTAACACTAATTTGAAGATAAAAATAAAGTATCTCACAAAACCCATAAGGTTAACTTGTTTGATCACGTAGAACTGGGTGAGTTATCTAGGACCTAAGAGTATATGTCACTATCCTTCTAAATAAAACTCAAAGTGCTTTCAAAAGTTATTCAAAATAATCTCTAGTTTTCAAATTAATTCAGTTTACTGTATCATACTTTTTCAACTCCAACAGTTTTTTAATATATTGAATTTCATGTTAAATATCTCAATAGACCCGTTTTAAATATCTAGGGCTTGTTTGATTTAGTTATTGATTGGTCAAACATAGTTAACTGAGTCAAACATGGTCAAAACAGTCAATCCTAGTCAACATTGAAATCGCTTAAGAAACTTAGATAAAGTCAGACATGTCGGATACAAAGGGTTTTTTTTTTGTTTTTTTTCCGAAAAAATTAGATTTTTCAAAAACCTTATACTCTAAAACTTATTATCATCTCAAAATAGGTTTTCAAAAATTGATTCAAAAAACCTTCCTATACTACTATCTGTTTGAAAAATTATCATCATTTCAAAATATTTTTCGAAAACTGTGCTATCATTTCAAGTTATGTTTTCAAAAATTTATCTCCTTGAAAGTTATCATACTCAAAAGGTTGTTCAAATTTTTTTTGATTTTGATAAACGCTAAAGACACAAAGGAGGTCTACTTAATGATCTACAAGGACTCCTAGGATGTGTCAAATTTAGGGGGAGTCTAAACCAAAAGAAATTATTTCTAACAAGTATTTTCTTTGGCAATTATCTTTGAAATTATTAAATAATTCTTTTGATCTGAACTGAACCCTAAGAACTCAGAGGAAGAATACTTGTTGTCAACATGCTTCCAAGGACTGTGTCAGGTTTAGGGGGAGGTCAAATTAAAAGAGTTATTAAATATTTCTAAATAATATGTTTCGATACACTATATTTTCAAAATTGTTTCGAAAACATAAGTAATTTGTCTTATAAAATATTATTTTAAAATGTTTTTTTGGCTTATAAAATTATTTTTGAAATACCTTTTGAAATAATATTTGCTTGAGTTTTGAGAATTTCCAGGACACTTAGGAAAATGTCCTTGTAGTTAACAAGGGTTCCTAGGATTGTGTCAGACTAGAAAAGAAACCTAGTCAAGTAAAATATTATGGTTTCAAAATGCATAACATTTTTTCAAAAAGTACTTATATTTTTCAAAAAATACATAATCTTCAAAAGTACTTATATCTTCAAAAATGCATAATATCTTTCAAAAGTACTTCTATATAATGTTTTCAAAAGTACTATTATTTTTCAAGGCAATAGTGTTCTAAGTGCGTGAATTTTCTAAAAGACTTGCCTACAAATACAATTTTTTTTAAATACCTTTCAAAGTGGAGTTTTGCAATTTAAAGCTTTTTGCTATGCTTTCAAGAATTATGCTAAGTATTTTTATATTTTCAAGACTCTTAAGCTCTGATACACAAATTTTAAAATTTCTTTCAAAATATATTTTTCAAAAGTTCTTTATTGATATAGCCAAGGGGGAGAGTTGAAAAAGTGAAATTAAATTCTTCCTTAAAACTTTTTCCCCTTTTTAATGAAAGTTTATCTTAGAAATGGTCTAAAACATAAGGAGAAGAGTTTCACATTAAGGAGAGAAAGAAAGAGAAAAAGGAATTTTTTTCAAAAGTAAAGCAAAAGTTTCTAAGTATCTAACTATTGCAATTTTTTTAAGTGAAATTTTCCTTAGTAAACAAGATTTGTCTGAGCAAAACTTTTTGAAAATTTTGGCAAATATTTCTAAGTAAAGTTTTTTTTGGGGAAAAACTTGTCTAGAAATTTCTTAAGAATTATGTTTTTCAAAATGCACAAAGTGTTTCCAAGCAAATTCGTCTAAATGTGCAAAATTTTCTTTAGTAAACAAAATTTTTCCCAAAGTTGAACTTTTTTTTTGGAAATTTAGCTTCAAGAATGGAAATTTTACCTAAGTAAAAATTTTTTTAGGCCTTGTAAGTAAATGTTTGTTTCAAAATTTAGGCCTGCAAAACTTTTCATAATGGAAAATTATCTAAGTGTAAAAAGTTTTGATAGTGAAAATGCTTTTACTCTATTTTTGAAAAAACACTTTGTCAGAATTGCTATATTTAATTGGTCATAACCTTATTGCTTAATCTGTTATAATTTTTACTTAACTTTGAATTGTGTTGCCATAAATCAAAAAGGGGGAGATTGTTGGTGCAGGAAGCACCATATCGAACCTTATTTTGATATTGACAAAGGATTCAAAGTTAAGTACTATTTGTGATCTAATAAAGTTACTCAAGTGTGCAGAAAAAAGTCCTAGCGAAGGGCTGCTAGGCACCTGGCGAAGGACTGTCAGGAAACAAAGTCCTAGCGAAGGGCTGCTAGGCACTTGGCGAAGGACTGCCAGGAAGCAAAGTCCTAGCGAAGGGTTGCTAGGCTGCTAGGCACCTGGCGAAGGACTGTCAGGAAACAAAGTCCTAGCGAAGGGTTGCTAGGTTGCTAGGCACCTGGCGAAGGACTGCCAGGAAATAAAGTCCTAGCGAAGGGCTGCTAGGCACCTGGCGAAGGGCTGCTAGGAATCGAAGGACCTGGCAAAGGATTGCTAGGCACCAGGCGAAGGACTGCTTGGTACCGAAGACCTAGCGAAGGATTGCTAGGCACCAGGCGAAGGACTGCTTGGAACCGACCTGGCGAAGGATTGTTGGGCACCAGGTGAAGGACTGCTTGGTACTGAAGACCTGGCGAAGGACTGCTAGGCACCTAGCGAAGGACTGCTGGGCAAAAGTCCAACCGGAGGAACCGGTTGGAAACAGATAAATTCTCCTGAGAGGAGTAGGCGAGGACACGTTCCCCGTCGAGGGAACAGTAGGCGTCGGTTCGACCTAGGGTTCCATTTTGGAGACCCAAAGTCAGAACCAAGACAGCTACGGCTGTAAAATTCACTAATATACTTGCTTTATCATGTTTGGTACTAACCCTGGATGCAGGACCGAAGGAACGAGTTTCTGCAGCTCAGAACGCTCCAAAGGAAAGGGGCAGCAGCTGGGCAGTGCACCCCGGAGGTCCCGGGTGCCCCCATGGCAAAGCCAAACAAAAGTTGAGCAAGAAAACGCTTCGGAAGCTCACTGGGCCGGGCGCCCCCAAGCTCCCGGGCACCCCCGTGCTCCCGGGCGCCCCGGATGCCTCAGGCGCCCTGGGTTCAAGCCAACGAAGCAGATAGAGCTCAAGTCAGCGAGAAGCCAGCAGACCAAGTCAACCCAGGTGCCCCCTGCTTCTCGGGCGCCCCCGTCAAACCCCGAGCCCGATCCTGGAGGGATAAGGGTTGACCGAGTTGCGGATGAGGGTTTACGGATCAGGAGACACGTGGAGGGTGCCTCCAGCATCCCGGGCGCCCCCAGGACTGCTATAAAAGGGGCTCAACCCCCAAGGCTTCGAGACATAATTCTTCCAACGCCAATACGCTCTTCGACTCAAGCGCTCTGCTCCGTAATCCTCCCATCTTGAGATTCAAGCGCCGACGACGACCCTCTGCTCCGAAGCACGATCCACACCGGGCATCGGTAGCGAAGAGTTTAATTTTTAGTTTTCTATACTACAACTGTAATATTTTTCTGTAAACATTTGCGCACATATAGAATTACCTGCAGTAAACGGTCAACGACCGTGGGCCTTGGAGTAGGAGCCGACCGCGACTCCGATCTAAGTAAAATCACTTGAGTTCTTGTGCTGTGTTTTCAATTCCACTGCGTATTCTCTTAACCTTGAATCCAAAAAGTTTTTTACGATATTCACCCCCCCTCTATCGTATTCTCTCAATCCAACACCATTGTGAGTCATGATTTGTTACCGTTTCTCCAAGATTGGTGAATCCTGTGATTAGCTCCTTGAGTTTGGCGTGCAGTTGGGCCACTTACTCTCCTTCTTCCATTCAAAGGTTACTGAGTTAATTTCGAGGCATATATCATTTTGCTAGTTTAACTTCAGATGCCCCTTCATGCAGTTCCAAGAACTTCTGCTAAAGTTCTTTTTCTGATTTGTAGGTGTCGATCTGATTGACTTCTTGTACTGGCGATTTGTATGTTGTTTCAGTTGGCGATTAGTCCTTCTAAAGTATCCTTGATCTAATACCAAATGTAGGGATCGGTCAGCCAGCAAGAGGGGGGTGAATTATCCTGTAAGAATAAACAACTCTTTTACTTTCTTTAAACAAAGATAGAGTTAGTTGTAGCAAATACATCAATAACATAAGTAAAAGAAAAAGGCACACAATATACATGGTTTGCAACTTGGGTGGTTGATAATCCAAGGAAAATTAAAGCACAATCTCTAAATCAACTCCTTATGGGTGGAGAAACCTCTTACACACTTACAAACTTAGAGAAAACAACAAAAATCTAACAGTAGAATGATTTACAACTCGAATTATGAAATGCTCTGAGTTCAGGGGCCTATTTATAGCTCTTGGGAAAACTTATCGACGTGCTTACTTGGTACATCACGGGCACCCGAGTGCACATGGGTGCTTGAGTCGGTCAATGCCTATCCACATCACAACGGCCAGAAAATGGCTCATTTTGGCAATAAGAATCAAGTCTCAAGTGCTCGTATTAACTCGGGTGACTATATGGGCGAGCGCCCATATCCATCTAGGCGCTTGATTTCCCGGGCACTTAAATCCTCTCAGGATCCCGGGAGCTAACTAGTCAACTCTAGTTGACTAGCCTTCTTCCAGCCTCCTAGGTGATCTCCATCCATCAAGAGTTGGGCTCACCCAATTCTGTCTCCGAGCTTCTCCCTGAGTAGAGTTCCTCCTGTTGGTGCAATCTATGTGCCCTAGGTTTTGATGTTTGAGCAAAGGTTTAAGTTAAGTTTATTGTTGTATTTGATATGCATTATGAGTATGCAGGATATAGGTACAATGAGGAAAGTCCAAGTGAGATCTTGGCAAATTAGGAAAGTCAAGGACTGAGGCTGAAGGAAGCTCCAGAAGGCAAGACATGAAGAATGAGGAAGCATCCAAGGGACGTGAGGCTAAATGAGGAGGCTAGAAGGCTAAGTGTTGGAAAAGGAAGACCTAACAACAAGGACCGAGACCGAAAAAAGCTCCGGAAGGCAAGTCGTGAAGGATGAGAGACATCTGAGGGATGCAAGGCTGATGGAGGAGGCTAGAAGGCTAGGCCTAGGTTGGTCGGGCGAGGACGAGTGCTGAGTGAATATACCCGAGACTGAAATCTTAGGTTTAGCGTTTGGGCAGTCGACTACTGCTAGGAGCAGTCGACTGGTAGAGGTCACAAAAAGATCAGTCGACTGATCTTCTGTGCAGTCGACTAGTGTCAGCTGAATTCAAACATTGGGCTGTAATATTCGAATTCGACAGCTAGCAGTCGACTGGTGTTGGCACCAGTCGATTGATAACGGCTAGCTCAAGAACGAGCTCTATTTAAGAGAGCTCATATTGGCTGGGCAAAGGTTGACGAAATAAGCTTGGGTAAACTTATTAGTAGTCTATAAGTGCTCAGGTGTGGTTGCAAGTTTATGGCAATGTTTCTCCACCCACAAGGAGGTTGAGCATAGCCGGAGGCTTTATGAGGAGTCATCCACCGACGGATCGGGATCATCCACCTTACGGATAGCCGTGGAGTAGGAGTGTCATCTCCAAACCACGTAAATCAGTTTGTCTCTTCTTTATATTTGTTTTACTTTATTTGTATTCCGCGTGCACGCTAACATTGTATGAAGAGAACCGAGAGATTTGGCATCAACGTCTATTCATCCCCCTTCTAGCCGTATGATCAAGTCCCAACAAGTGGTATCAAAGTGGAGGTTCGCTCTTGTTAGACAAACTGCCAAAGGAGCAAGGCACTAGAGGAAGAAGACAAAGATGGAGTTGGAAGGTCCACTAGGATGGGATACATGGATCCCACCTCCATATGATCGAAACAATTTTGATTATTGGAGAAAGCGGTTAGAGACTTGGATCCAAATGGATTAGGACCATTGGACCGCATTGGAGGTTCTGTTTAAAGCTCCAATGGACAAAAAGAGGAAGCATCTCCGACCCTGATATTGGACCAAGGAACAAAAGGAGGAAGTGGAGTCGAATAAGGAGGTAACAAGAATTGTTTTAAATTTATTACCTTCTTATATTGTGTCTCGTGTAGGTGAGTGTTAGTAAGAGCCCTAGAGCCAATTATGTAATGATTGACTATGAAATTTTTGTATCATATTTTATCATTAACAAAGGTATGTTTGGTTATTATACTTTATATTTGTGCCAAATAAGTAAGTATAATAATGTCCTTGGGTAGTACGTTCTTATCTACATCATGTCGATTAGTTGAATCGATAGTGAGATGATGTAGAGAACACTATACTAAACCAGTCCTAGTCAAGCTTTAATATTCAAGGACAATATAAATGCATGGAGACTAGCATGTAGGTCAATTGATGACTTGAGCTCACAAGTCATGAATATATGATATCAAGTTGACACATGGGTATATATTAGAGAATGTGTACTGAATTGACATACCATGGGAAGGTTTCATAGATTGTCTTATGAGTGTCATAAACTTTCTCATGTGACTATTAGTATGAATAGTATTTAGACCTGAAGTCACTACGGTTCCCTACATAAGGAGTTATATACTTTGGTATCGTCAAACATCACCCGTAACAGGGTGGACTATAAAGGTGATCACTGGGTATGTAATGAATTATGCGGAGCGATGTGAGTGATGTAGATGAGATCTATCCCTCCTATATGACGGGAGTGATATCTGTGGGCCCCTTGATCGAGTGGGACTACTAAAATCCATGACCATGCTCAAATGAGTCAATATGAGATATTGTGCTCATTTATTTGAGTGAGTCTACTCAGGGATCAAGAAATACAAAGATTGATTGAGAATGACACGATCTATGTCTCATTGGTAAATCTAGATATCTATGTTAGAAGGACAAGGTCATATATTGTCATAGTCACGGAGGTTAAGTCGGATCTCAACTTTCTCGTCACTTGGATAGCAATGATGCATTTTTAGATGCCGCACATTGCTTATGTGTCTAAAGTGGTTTAGACACATTGCCAACGTTACGAGAACCTATTGGGTCACACACTAAGGACACGATGCTTCGGAGATTAATTGATCTAAGTTTGACTAAGATTTGTTCCGAATTGGATTAATTGAGTTAGACTCAAGTGAATCCAATTGGATTTTGGGATTGAGATCTAATTTGAGTATGACTCATTTAGATTAGACTCAACCACATTTGAATGAGATATTAATTTATTAAAATGTTTTATAAATTAATAATAAAGGATGATGAAAAGTTTTTCTTCGTTGGATGAAGAGAATTTGAAGAGCCACATGAGAAAATGTACTCTAATTGGTTTTTTATTCGCATTAATGGAGGGAAGCTAAAGGGACAAAACTCTTCATATTCATGGGATGAGTATAAAAAAGTTTTTCTTGTCATTTGGATGTAGAACTTGTCATTTTTCCTTTCCTTCCTTCTCTTGGCCGAAATCCCTCTTCTCCCTCTCCTTCTTGCTTTGTGAATCTCCTCTTGTGGCTAGCACCACAAAGTCCATTCATCTCCAAAGCTTGAGAGATCGTATTCGTGTGGATACGCATAGAGCCACAGACACTTGAACATACAAGAGATCCGTCATACCTCGGACAAGTAGGATAAGCTAAGGGCACGCGCCAAAGGTCTACCTATACGATAGGAATTTTTAAATTAACTTTGTATGAGTTTTCTTTCACATGGATCGCTCGTGTGATCTATTATTTCCGCTGTGATTTTTAAATATTTTTGCTTATAGATCCCCACAGTGGTATCAGAGCCACTTGCGAAAGATTGTACAAAGTTTAGATAAACTTTTATAAGTGATATAGAAGTAGGACATAATTTTATTATGGATTGTATAATGTATGAGCATTTGTCGAGATACAAAAGTTTGTGTTGATCAAACTAAAAGTCCATAGCATCATCATATGAAATATGAAAGTGTGCTGTGGTCCGATTGTACTCAACAAATTTTATAACCTATGGTTTTGACTCATGAGCATTTTTACAATCATAATAAAAATTGATGTCCTAAATCTATTGTGTGTGATTGATGACATGGTGCATGGTTATGGCCTTAAACCCAATGTGATTGGATGTATGTGTGTGTGTATGTTGTAATGTAATTCATAATATGGTCTGCGTGTCGTGCCTTATCTCTATTTTTTAGTTGTAAAATAGATTTAGACTCGAATGTAACTCGAGTTTTCCTAATTTGTAATGTAGAAAACGAGGAGTGGAATGTCTATTGAAGGATGAAGTTACAAGAAGGATGTCGATGACATGTGATGACACATGATGACCGAAGGATGCACTTGGAGAAGATGCTATCCTTAGGTTGACGATTGATTTTCTCATTGGCTTGAGAATGTAGTATACAAGCCATAACCATGTCACATTTTACTACTTATATGTTGATATATGCAATATCTGTATGTGATACATGATTAGATAAACATGTATCTTAATTAAGTCAACTCGATATGCATACCAATGTTTGGTACCCATAAATTACCTCGATCATTTGTTGTTGGGTTTGCCAAAGCAAAGTGACACATTTTATCTTGGTAGAGTGCGAGAGGACAATTGTGATGTCCCGCTATCAAACTTTGGGTGAGACTTAACTAAGTCGCCTCAATTGGATTGAGAAACTTAGAGACATATCCCAAAAGTTGGGAAAATTGGGTAAGAGAATAATTATACTAAGTCTTAGGCGATTAGCCAAAGCTAACTCAAGATGATATGTAATGTGGATCTTGACCCTTTGTTATCAAGAGTTGCATAAGATGTAATTGGTAAAATATTATCTGCCTAATTATACTAAGTCTTGGGCGATTAGCCAAAGCTAACTCAAGATGAGGTATAATATAGATCTTGTCCCACATGAATATAGTCGCTATACGGTTTAGAGCAAGTAGTGTGGGCAAATTGTGTTTGCTCACATCCATGACCAGTCCCTATCAAAGCTCTACGATTCAGTAGGAGTGTCATTTAATTACAAATCGAATTAAATGATTTAGATATGATACTTATTTCTGCATATTTTACTGTTATAGATCACCATGTCATCTATCACGTCAAATACTCTCTCTGTGATCCATTCTTGAGAAGGACAAGCTCAACGAAGCTAATTTTCTGGACTGATACAGAAACTTGAGGATCGTCCTCAAGCAAGAAAAATTCTTGTTTAGTATGCTTTGAGCATGACGAACAGATACCAATCAGATCCAGGTGAAAGTCACTGGGCAGCTATCAAAAATATTCATAAGTACTTATAAAGGGCGAAAGAATATTTCTTGATATTTGGAGGTAATGAGGAGCTAGCTGTAAAGGGTTATGGTGACGCAAGCTTCCAAATCGACAGGGATGATTTTAGATCGCAATCAGGGTATGCATTTTGCTTGAATGGCGGCGCTGTGAGCTGGAAGAGTTCGAAGCAGGAAACAGTCGCAGATTCTACAATAGAGGTAGAGCATATTGTTGTGTCTGATGCAACAAAAGTTGTTGTTTGGATCCAGAAGTCATTACAGAGCTTGGTGTGGTTCCTAGTATAGCAGACCCAATAGACCTCTATTGTGACAACAATGGGGCTATTGCACTAGCTAAAAAACCTCGCTCTCATCAACGGACCAAACACATACTACAACGCTTCCATCTCATTCGAGAGATCATCGATAGAGGAGATGTAAAGATATGCAGGGTACCCACTGATGCTAACATCGCGGATCCTTTGACCAAGGCTTTGGCACAGAAGAAGCATGATGGTCACACTAGGTCACTGGGTATTAGATATTACAGTGATTGGCACTAGTGCTAGTAGAAACCCTAGAGCCAATTATGTGATGATTGACTAGGGACTTTTTGTATCATATTCTATCATTAATAAAGACATGTTTGGTTATTATACTTTATATTTGTGCCAAATAACTAAGTATAATAATGTCCTTGGGTAGTAGCTTCTTATCTATATCATATCGATTGGTTGAATCGATAGTGAGATGATGTAGAGAATACTACACTAAACCATTCCTAGTTAAGCATTAATATTCAAGGATAATATTAATGCATGGAGACTAGCATGTAGGTCAATTGATGACTTGAGCTCACAAGTCATGTATATATGATATCAAGTTGACACATGAGTTTACATTAGAGAATGTATACTGAATTGTCCCGCCATGAGAAAGTTTTATAGATTGTCATATGAGTGTCATAGACTTTCTCATGTGGCTATTAGTATGAATAGTTCTTAGACCTAAAGCCAATACGGTTCTCTACATAAGGAGTTATGTACTTTGGTATCGTCAAACGTTACCCATAACTGGGTGGACTATAAAGTCGATCACTGGGTATGTAATAAATTATGCGGAGGGATGCGAGTGACGTAGATGGGATCTAACCCTCCCACATGACGGGAGTGATATCTGTGGGTCCCTTGATCGAGTAGGACTACTAAAATGCATGACCATGCTCAAATAAGGCAATATGAGATATTGTGCTAATTTGTTTGAGTGAGTCTACTCAGGGATCAAGAAACACAAAGATTGATCGTGGATAACACAGTCTATGCCTCATTGATCAATCTAGATATTGAGGATAGAAGGACAAGGTCATATATTGTCATAGTCACGGAGGTTATGTCGGATCTCGACTTTCTCGTCACTTGGGTATCAATGATGCATTGCTAGATGCCGCTCATTGCTTATGTGTCTAAAGTAGTTTAGACACATTGCTAACGTTACGAGAACCTATTGGGTCACACACTAAGGACACGATACTTTAGAGATTAATTGATCTTAGTTAGACTAAGATTTGATCCGAATTGGATTAATTGAGTTAGACTCAAGTGAATCCAATTGGATTATGGGATTGAAATCTAATTTGAGTTCAACTCATTTAGATTAGTAGACCACATTTGAATGAGATATTAATTTATTAAAATGTTTAATAAATTAATAATAGAGGAAGATAAAAAGTTTCTCTTCATTGGATGAAGAGAGGTAGAAGAACCACATGAGAAAATATGCTCTAATTGGGTTTTTATTGGCATTAATGAAGGGATGCTAAAGGGACCAAAACTCTTCATATTCATGAGATGAGTATAAAAGTGTGTTCTTGTCATTTGGATGTCGAACATGTCATTTTTCTTTCCCTTCCTTCTCTTGGCCGAAATCCCTCTTCTCCTTCTTGCTTTGTGAATCTCCTCTTGTTGCTAGCACCACAAAGGCGATTCTTCTCTAAAACTTGAGAGATCGTGTTTGTGTGGATAAGCATAGAGGCACGAACACATGAACGTGCAAGAGATCCGACATACCTCGGACAAGCGGGATAAGCGAAGGACACGTGCCAATGGTATACTTATACGATAGGAATTTGTAAATTAACTTTGTATGAGTTTTCTTTCACATGGATCGCTCGTGAGATCTATTATTTTCGATGTGATTTTTGAATATTTTTGATTATAGATCCCCACAGATAGTACAAGAGTGCTCATGAGCTACGGAGTAAGTTGATAGCTCTTCATGTGAATTCTACACAAAGGTAGGAATTGGAGAAACTCAAGGACAAGAGTTCATTGGTCCAAGAAAAGGAGAAGGACCAATCGGATGTTGAGTCATGTTAAACACCCAATGAGGAGGAGGAAGTGGAATCGTCCACATCCTCAAGTGAGGAAAAAGAAGAGCAATCCAAGGTGGAGGAGATCTTGGAAGCTCGACCCTCAACCTCAACTACCGAGAAGAGTTGGAAATCACACATCAAGTGCTTTGAGTGTGGGGAGATGGGATACTACAAGTGTAGATGTCCTTCACTCAAGAAGGTAAAAGAGGTAAACCCTAAACCCAATAAAGTTCATTTAAAAACTAATGTGGGTTGTAGGGATGGAGCCAAGGATAAGAAGCTTATAATTTACCTCACGTGCGGTGAGCATGGGCACTACCACACAAAATGCTTAGGAAAAGGAGAGCTCAAAAAGCTGGGGCATTTGATGAAATTGGAGAAGAAGAGGAACTCAAGTTAAGGGGGAGCTTCAAAGGTAAAAGGGAAGGTAATCTCTTATTTAAAATTTAATCCAATTTTCAATTCTTAATGCTTGTTAGAAATAATGCAGATTATTTATCCAAGCATAATCATGGATTTAGGTATATGATAGGAATAGGGTTAATAAAGTAAATAACCCTAGGAAATCATTACCCAAGGCTTGACCAAATAAGACCCAAACTACCATGCCTACGAGGAGGAAGGTAGTAAATGATCAAACCATTAATTCCAAGAAGGGGAGACATATGCCTAGGAAGGTGAGTAGGTTTAGGAATATCCAAAATGTACATGTTGACTCTAGGGTTAGAACCCTAGAATTGAAAAATCAAGTCTTGAAGGTAAGACTTGAGGAAATGGAGAGAGTTCTAGATAGGTTCATTATTGGACCTAGGGGACTTGACATGTGATTGGGTGGTCAAAAACCTAAAAATGTTAAATTAAACCTCCAAGACCAAGATAATGCCAAATGCTAGAATGACACAAGTCATTGATAAGGGAGGAGTAATCAAGGACAAGGTGTCTAAGATTAAGAAAGTAGGTCAAGAATCACAGGAAGTACACCGGTGTGGCCTAGTAACTGTAGATGAGTCACCTAAGGAGGTGGCTAAGGCTAAGAGCTCAAGGGGGAGCTCTAAGCGTCTATTTGGGATCTATATCAATGGATCTCAGGAGGATATCTTCTGGATGTCTATATAGACCTTGAAGTGTGTCAAAGGATTGGAGACAGATTTGAGTATCAATCCTTGGGTTTTGGCACATTGGGTTTGAGTTTCATGCAAGAAATATGACATTGGGTCATATTGCATGAAAAATTGGTTTTGATGTATAGATGTCATACAAACCAATGCTAGGGATATATTGTGGCTTGATATTATTGTTGATGCAGTCTGGGAGATTGTTGATGCAGTCTGACCTGATTGTTATTTTGATGTTGACACCGATTTAAGTTCGGTTGAGTGAGAATTGAGATTAGATAGTTGAGTTCGGATTAAGCGTTCTGGTCAGAGAGGGCTCGGTAGCTCGTTCTTTGGACCGGGATGAGTCGGAGAGGGCTCGGTAGCTCGTTCTCCGGACTTAGGTCAGAGAGGGATCCGTAGCTCGTTCTCTGGACCGGGTTGAGTCGGAGAGGGCTCGGTAGCTCGTCTCCGGACTTAGGTCAGAGATGTAATGCCAGCTTTTTTTTTTCCTAAAGTGGCGTTACGTTAACATACTTAGGGCATGTAGACATCATAATGCAGCGGAAACTTTTAAACTTACTCCTACATGCACTTACTACCCTTTCTAACCCCATAACATGGGAACTTAGCATATTAACTTTATACTTAGCATCATATCATGTCATACTTAGCATCATGTCATACTTAGCATCATGTCATTCTTAGCATCATGTCATACTTAGCCTCATGTCATAGAGTCATATTCAAGCACATAATAGTAAAGGTAAAGTTCTATCATAAAACGAGCAACCATATCGCTCCTTGGCCAAGTCACTATCACACACATTCTTTGATGCCCTCCTGCTGCTTCCTTACTGTCCTTTTGCATGATCTGCGGTATAAGACAACAAGACTATAAGCACACAGGCTTAGTAAGACTCTTTCATACTCACTAAAACCATTCATCATTCAATCATGAGCATATAAGACAATCATGAGCATATAAGACATTAGTATACTTAGTGCTTTACTTAGAACATAAGCCTTTTCATCACTTAGCACACCTTCGTCATGACATAAGCATAACTTCATCACATTCATAGCATGGCATAGTGCTGGGCGTAAACATAGACATAATACACATAATCTCATAAACATTCTTAGCATGACATGAACCTAAATAAAATCATGGCGTCCTAAATCAGCTTAACATACTTAAGTTATGGCATCATGAATAATTATGGACAGAATTAAAATCATGGCATTCTAACTTAGCATAAATATAATTAAATCATGGCATTCTAACTTAGCATAAATATAATTAAATCATGGCATCCTAAACTAGCATGAACATAGATAAAGCATGGCATTCTAACTTAACATAAAACTAGTTAAATCATGACATCCTAAACTAGCATGTACATAAATAATCATGGCATCCTAAACTAGCATAAACGTAAGTAAATCATGGCATTCTAGACTAGCATGTACATAAATAAATCATGGCATCCTAAACTAGCATAAACATAAGTAAATCATGGCATTCTAGACTAGCATGAACACAATCAAATCATGGCATCATATATTAACACGAAACATAAACGAAATCATTTGCATGAACATATCTTGCATAAACTTACTTTGCATAATATTCTTATCATAAATATAATGCATAACATGGATGGATGCATGTGGCAATTGCATATATATATATATATATATATATATATATATGCTTAATCTTTAAAAACATGCCTTTAAAAAATCATAACATTCATTGGGCCCTGGCTTGTACCACATTCATTCATCATATGCGCGCATCCCTAAGTAAATACGAGGTAGCTAATCTCGACCTACTAGGGTATGGACAGCTTCATCGGTAGTCCCGAACCTGTAAGGACAGCATCATCGGTAGTCCCGAACCGTGGACAGCATCATCGGTAGTCCAGAACCGTGGACCTTACTTAGGTCCGATACAAGCCCATAAAATAAAATATAATGCTTTCACATGCTTTCCATTCATCATCATTCATTCATCATACTTGTCATTCATCATCATTCATTCATCATACTTGTCATTCATCATCATTCATTCATCATACTTAACATCATCGTTATGCCCTAAAGGCATGTACTTTAACCTCATTCATAAGACATGGCACACTTACATCTTATTCATAAAACATGGCATATCCTTCATAAACATGGCATATCATTCATAAACATGGCATATCATTCATAAGACATGGCATACTTACATATTATTCACAAATCATGGCACATGTCTAAACATCTATGACTTAACATATAATTCATGACATACAAACTAAGGGTTTAGTTAAGCATCTTTGGAGATTTAATTCAATCCTAGCCCTAGGTTATGTCCTTGGCCGAAAGTCCCCAAGGAACCCTAGGTCCATGAACTTCACATAACCTCCCAACTAACATCCCGTACATACATACTAGGTCATAGGGAACATTTAATCCCATACTTAAGGCCAACCCTAATCCTTTGACCCAACTCTTGCTCTTGGCCGAAACTTCAAGGCCATGGGGGCATGGAAAAATTTCCAATAAAACCCCAAATCAATTGCTTAAACCCCAACCATACCTTACCATAGGGCCATTGGGACCCTTACTTGAAATAAGCCCTAACTTTCCACCCTATTAGGGTTCTTGGCCGAAACCTATAAGGTCTCTAGGCCATGTGAAACATTCACATAAACACCCTCCATCTCTCTTATATCATGATAAAACATAAAACATATGCGTGAGGTCTTAAACCCAACCCTACACATGGGTCCTTCATGTTGGCCGAAACCCTAGGGTATCCTAGGGTACTCCAAAAATTCCCAAAAATTATACTTAACCTCTAAACATCATAAGGGAACATTAAATAACATTATACAGATTTTTAGCATCATTATGGACCCTAAAACATGGTGGCCGAAACCATAGGGTTTCTAGGGTGTTGATTCTATTCCTTTCATGTTGGCCGAAACCTTAAGGTGTCTTAGGGTACTCCAAAAATTCCCAAAAATTATACTTAACCTCTAAAAATCATAAGGGAACATTAAATAACATTACACAGATTTTTAGCATCATTATGGACCCTAAAACATGGTGGCCGAAACCATAGGGTTTCTAGGGTGTTGATTCTATTCCTTTCATGTTGGCCGAAACCTTAAGGTGTCTTAGGGTACTCCAAAAATTCCCAAAAATTATACTCAACCTCTAAACATCATAAGGGAACATTAAATAACATTATACAGATTTTTAGCATATTTATAGACCTAAAAATCATGGTGGCCGAAACCCTTAAGCATGAGTGTCTTGGTTTTCCTTCCTTTCAACATCAAATTCGAAAACCAACCACTATATCATACTAAAAATCATAGGGAACTATTATACCACAGGTGAGGGAGTCTTAATTTGGGATTTCTTGATTTTTAGACCTTAAAAGAGAAAGAACTTGTAGAACTCTTGACCCTTGATCCCTCCTTGCCCTTGCACTCTTGCGAAGACTTTAGATCTAGGAGATGGAACCTTGGTGGAAACTTTTCCAAGGGGAAAACCTCTTCTTGGTGCTCGACAAGAATGAGGGGAGGAAGGGGTTCGAATATGCAAGTAATGGGAAGAAGAGGTAACTCCCAAAACCCCCCTTTAATAGCCCATTAAGAAGGTAAATGAAGAGTCTCTCCATGACTCTTCATCTTCTTTCTAATCTTAACTTACATCCACTTCATTTCCTCATAGAAATCCCTTGCTAGGTGAGTTGGTTAAGGCTTACATAGTTGTACAAGAGGTCCAAGGTTCAATCCTTGGCTCATGCACCTTTATTTTTATTTTATTTTTATTTCATTTATTTTATTTCCTAAATTCCGAAAATCCCCCCTTAAAATCACCCATAATTATGTCAATATTCCTAAATAAAATTCTTTTATATTTATATTAATTCTACCTAATTTATATTAATTTTACCTAATTAATACCCATTTTTGGAGCCCATTTAAAGCTCATTGGCACTTAGTTTTCTCAATTTAAATGAGAAAACATGGATTTCTAGGCCCAATTTTACAAAATTATTTCTGGGCCCCTCGGAAAATTATCTAGACATACTCAATATTTTAAGAAAATATTAAGAGAATTTTCCGGGTCGTTACAAGAGAGGGCTTGGTAGCTCGTTCTCTGGATCGGGATGAGTCGGAGAGGGCTCGGTAGCTCATTCTCCGGACTTAGGTCAGAGAGGGATCGGTAGCTCATTCTCTGGATCAGGATGAGTCAGAGAGGGCTCAGTAGCTCATTCTCCGGACTTAGGTCAGAGAGGGCTCGGTAGCTCGTTCTTCGGACTTAGGCAGAGAGGGCTCGATAGCTCGTTCTCTGGACCGGGATGAGTCAGAGAGGGCTCGGTAGCTCGTTCTCCGGACTTAGGTAGAGAGGGCTCGGTAGCTCATTCTCTGGATCGGGATGAGTCGGAGAGGGCTCGGTAGCTCGTTCTCCGGACTTAGGTCAGAGAGGGCTCGGTAGCTCGTTCTCTGGACTTAGGTCAGAGAGGGCTCGGTAGCTCGTTCTCTAGATCGGGATGAGTCGGAGAGGGCTCGGTAGCTCGTTCTCCGGACTTAGGTCAGAGAGGGCTCGGTAGCTCGTTCTCTGGACCAGGATAAGTCGGAGAGGGCTCGGGAGCTTATTCTCTGGACCAGACTGAGTCAGAGAGGGCAACAGAGCTTGTTCTCTAGACTCACGGTTTAAATGAGTGGCTGGATCGGTGTGAAGTCCGATCAGGGAGTTGGCACAAACTCCCTTGATTCTAGATCGGTCATAGGACCGATCCAGGATGTCTGATCGGTCTGTTGATCGATCCCGAAAGCTTCTGAGGAAATAGAAGGCTTTCTGAACGATCTGGTGATCGATCAGAAAACATTCTGTGAGGTCACAAAAAGAAATCTAATTAGACAGTGTGACCGACCAGAACCTGGCTGGACCAATCATGGAGATCCCTGACCAATCAGGCCATTGGCTGATCGGTCAGGTTGACTGATCAGTCCCTTGGCTGATTGGTCAGGTTGACCGATCAGGCCTTGGCTGATCGGTCAGTGAGACCGATGCTCTAAACCCTGAATTTCCAGTAAGGTTTGTGATCGATCTGGTGTCTGATCCCTGGCCTTTGATAGGTCAGTGAGAACGATCAAAACATCACTAGATCGATCAGAATAGAATCTGATTGGTCAGGAGGTTGTCTGATCGGTCCAGCTGACCGATCAACACCTCAAAACTTTAATTCAAATGGTTGTCAGATTTCTGATTTGCTTCGCTAATAATCTATGAGTGTGCAGATGATACAGAGCTGTGATATTCAAATGGAGGAGCAAGAAGGAGGGTTAATGGTGGCTTTTGCTGTGGCTATTTTGTTTGGTATATGTTTGCAGGTTTCAACGGCGTCTGGCATCTGGCATCTGGCATCTGACCTGAAGCTTCAGCTGAAGAGATGACTTCAGTGTGCTGAGAGCTTAGAAGGGGTCAGAGTGGATGACGACGTCTGTGTGTGGCCTGTGTGTGTGCAGCTTGGTATGCAGAAGAAAGGCTTAAGAAGAAGCTGGCAAAACAGAGAAGACAATGAAACAAGGAACAATAAAGCAAAAGGGTTTTGTTGTTGTGTTAAGTTGTTAGTGTTCTCTGTATATTCTTCTTGCTTGAGCTGTCTGCATGATCTGTTAAGAAAGCTTCTCGTTGTCTCCTGTGCTTAACTTGTTATTCTTCTGAGACGGTTGTGGAGAGGTTACTCCACCGAGAAGGAGAAGATTTTAGCCGGAATCACTCTGGGGCATGATCTGCCGATGATCATGGGATCGCCCACCTCACGGGCACGCCAAGGAGTAGGGGCAAGTTATCCACAAACCTTGTAAACGCTTGTGTCTCTGTTCTTCTTTCTTTCTGTCTGTTTTGTTTTCCGCTGCTAACTTTGTGTGCAAGAAGAAAAGAAGCAAAGTTTTTAGTGGGTGGCTATTCACACCACCCTCTCTAGCCATCCCAGATTTGGTTCTGACTTCGGATTTCCTGCGAAACCTTAGGTCAAACTGATGCCAATGTTCCCATCCCGAGGAACGCGCCTTTCACCTACTCCTCTCAGGAGAAGTTTTGCTACCCGACCCATCCGGTTGGACTTTTGCCCAGCTTTTACTCACCAGGACTTTTGCCCAATCTAATGACCAGGACTTCGTGCCCAGTGTTGAGGCAATCTGTGGTCCGGAGTGACCAAGTGTTTTAATGTTTGGGCAAAGGGTTTAAGTTAGGTTTACCCTTGTGATCTTATATGTGTATGTTGAGTGTGCAGGTTGTACAGGTTACACATATGGACTTGGCTGGACGGCCTCAGTACGGTGAAGGGTGGCATGGAGATAAGCTGGAGGCTTGTGTGCACCTGAGGGACTTTGGAGAGCAGGGACGATGAGATGATGAGCGTGGACTTCGAGGCATACGTGAAGGATGGCAAGGAGGCAAGCTGTAGACTTGCGTGCATCCGAGGGACGAGAGCCGAAGATGAAGAGGGCGCGAAGGCAACAATCGAGGCTGCGGAGGAGGAGTCAGTCGAGTCATGAGGGTACGAGTGTTGTGTGATTGTACTCGGGAAATCCTAGGGTTCGAGTGCGGAGTGGAATGTACTCGGGAAGGGTAAACCTTAGGTGGGTGAGTAGACCAGTCGACTGGCCTGAGGGCAGTCGACTGATAGAACTCACAGAAGGGTTCTGGCCAGGAACCAGTTGGCTACTCTGGGAGCAGTCGACTGGTAGATGGCTGGTGAGTTGGCTGAAATTCGATCGTTGGGAGTTGCAACGATCAAATTTCGGTGGCACCAATCGACTGCCCTGGGAGCAATCGACTGGTGGCGAGGGTTTCAACCCGAGTCCTATTTAAAGAGGACTTCGTGATAGCTGAGATTCTTGACGAAACTCGCTTGGTAAAGTGAGTTAGTAGTCTTTTGTGCCCAGATAGTGTCCAAGGTGTTGTGGCGAGGTTTCTCGACCCACAAGGAGCGACGAGAGCTAGCCAGTGGTTATCCGGGGAGTGATCCACTGACGGATTCTTGGATTAGTCACCCGTCCGGGGTGAATACCAAGTAAATCTTCTTGTTAGCATTGTTTATTTTGTTTATTATTATTTTCGCTGTGCAACTAATAATGTAGGAAGAAGAAGATCCGAAGAAACGCTATTCACCCCCCTCTAGCGTACAAAAACGATCTATCAATTGGTATCAGAGCGAGGACCGCTCTTGATCGGACTCACCGCCGAGGGAGCACATGCTAGAGGAAGAAGAACAATAGAGGATAAATTTGGGAAAGACATCTACACTCCACCGCCCTACAACCATGAGGATTTCGGATATTGGAAGGCGAGGATCGAGACATGGTTCGGGATGGAGTGGGACCTTCGAATCGCGCTTGAAGAGTCATATGAGATTCCAAAGGATAAGCACGGGAAGAGGCTTAGGCCTATATATTGGAATCAAGAACAACAAGATCAAGCAAAAGCAAACGAGAAGGTAATTAACATTTTGGTAAATATTTTGCTTGATAATATTTTGAGTTGTGTAGGTGAATATAGAGATGCACATGAATTATGGAATAAAGTCAAAGAATATCATGAAAATCCTACACAAATTCAAGAGCCCAAAGAAATCAATTCATTGGTTCAAGAAGTGGAAGAAGAGAGTGAGAGATCTTCGACATCCAAAGAAGAAAATGAAGGAGAAGTATCAACATCATCAAGTGGAGTGGAAGAAGAAAGTGAGGGGTCATCCACCTCATCTAGAGAAGAGGAGGAGGTACCACCTCAAGGATTGAGGGGGAGGAGAGACCCTCATCTACACAAGAACAAGAGGAAGAATCTTCTTCATCCAAGGTTGAAGAGGAAGTCAACCTAGTCTCTACTGTTGGATTGAGAAAACACGATAGAGGGGGGGGTGAATATCGTGAAAGCGTTTCAGATTTGAAAAGAGAATGTGCAGTAGAAATTTAAATAAACACAGCACAAGAACTCAAGCACTTTTACTTGGTTCGGAGTCGCGGTCGGCTCTTACTCCAAGGCCCACGGTCCTTGACCGTTTACTACGGATAATTCTATATGTGCGCAAATGTTTACAGAAAATGTTACAGTTGTAGTGCAGTAAATAAAATTAGACTCTTTGTTACCGACGTCCGGTGTAGATCGTACTTCAGAGCAGAGGGTCATCATCGGCGCTTGAATCTCGAGATTGGAGGTTTTCGGAGCAGAGCGCTTGAGTCGAAGAGCGTAGAGGTGTTGGAAAAGTTGATACTGAAGCCTTAGGGGTCAAGCCCCTTTTATAGCACTCCTGGGGGCGCCTGACACGTGCCTTTGGATCCGAGAACTCTCATCCAAAGCTTGGTCAGCGCTTATCCCTCCAGAATTGGGCTCGGAGCTGACGGGGGCGCCCGGGACACTGGGGGTGCCCCGGTTGACTTGGTCTGTTGGCTTCTCGGCTTGAGTTCGCTTCGATTACTTGGTTGGCTTGGACCCAGGGTACCCGAGGCATCCAGGGCGCCTGGGACCATCAGGGTGCCCAGGAGCTTGAGGGCGCCTGGCCCAGTGAGCTTCCGAAGCGATTCTTGCTCAATTGCTCGTTTGGCTTTGACCTTGGGCGCCCAGGACCTCCCGGGCGCCTAGCCCAGCTGTTGCCCCTCTCCTTTGGGGCGTTCTGAGCTGCAGAAACATGTTCCTTTAGTCCCTGCATCCAAGGTTAGTTCCACAACAAACAAGGCAAGAAATGTTAGGTTTATACAGCCTTAGTTGTCTTGGTTCTGACTTCGAGTCTCCCAAATGGAACCCTAGATCGAGCCGACGCCTACTGTTCCCTTGATGGGGAACGCGTCCTCACCTACTCCTCTCAGGAGATTTTACCTTTTGCCAACCGGCTCCTCCGATTGGACTTTTGCCCGATGCGCCTGACCAGGTCTTCGTGCCCACCTTCTGAGCAGGTCTTCGGTGCCCAGCTCCTTGCCAGGGCTTCGTGCCCAGTCCTCGACCAGGACTTCGTGCCCACCTTCTGAGCAGGTCTTCGGTGCCCAGCTCCTTGCCAGGGCTTCGTGCCCAGTCCTCGACTGGACTTCGTGCTTATAGTCAAGTACTTAGAAGTTTGAAATAAGGTTTTTATTTTTTGAATTTTTTTTAAATCTTCTCTCCTTTCCAATCTCTCCCCCTTTGCCATATATCAAAAAACAATATAGCAAAAAAATATAGCAAACAATATAGCAAAAAAAATATAGCAAAAGAAGTAATGTGCTGTACTGAACCAATTCAAGGTATAAACTCGACCAAATCAATTTGAATTATCTATTTCGAGTCCTGTCTAACCCAATTAGCTACTTACTAACTGTTATAAACAGTAGTTTTCGCTAGGGTTAGTCAAGTAAAGTTTTCTGTTCAAGTTAGATTTTCTAAGCTTGACACTTAACCTGATTACTGTTTAATTTGTATTTAGTGTCCCAATTACTGCAGATGCACTGACTTAAAACATCTTGAATTAATGCAAAGACCTAAGCATCTCAACCCATTCTAGGTTATCAATCAAAAGTACCTTAAGGTGCTTGTGAGATGCTGGCTTCTAGATCTATAGTGCATGTAGTTCTAGGGTTAGGGCCTAGGCTAAGTCCATTTGCGAAAAAGCCCTAGTTTTGAAGGGGGAAATTTTTTTCAAAAAAAACTAAGTCGAAAAATTGGTTTTAAAAATACAAAAAAAATTTCAAATTAAGTAGAAACTGATAAGTAATAAAACAGTTTTATCAAAACAGAAGTAGAGTAAGCCTATTCTACCAAGCATAACCCTAACTGCCTTCTTAGTGAGATGAACTCAGACTTAGGTAAGGGTTTGGTGAATATATCAGCTAGGTTAGATTTTGAGTCTATATGCTTAAGGACTATTTCACCCCTGGCTACGTGATCTCTTGCAAAGTGGTGTTTAACTTCTATGTGTTTAGTTCTGAAGTGTTGGATTGGATTCTTAGTTAGATTAATTGAGCTTATATTATCAATGTAGACCTGAGTTTGAGTGTAGCTAAGCTGGAAGTCTTTAAGAGTGTGCATCATCCATAAGAGTTGTGCTACACACTCTCCTAAAGCAACATACTCAGCTTCAGTTGTGGATAGAGCTACACAGTGTTGTTTTCTGCTGCACCAACTCACTAGACTATTTCCTAAAAGTTGGCAGCTTCCACTTGTACTTTTTCTATCTAGTTTACAACCAGCATAGTCAGAATCCGAGTATCCTGACAAGTCAAAAGTTGAGGTCCTAGGATACCAAATCCCTACATTTAGGGTGCCCTTAATGTATCTATGTATTCTTTTTAGGGCTGCTAAGTGCGTTTCCTTAGCACAAGTTTGGTATCTAGCACACATTCCTATGGCAAAAAGGATATCAGGTCTGCTGGCTGTAAGGTACAGTAGACTTCCAATCATACTCCTATAAAGTATAAGGTCTACTGGTTTACCATCAGGGTCACTATCTATTTTTACATTTGTGGCCATGCGGGTACTTATGCTTTTGGAGTTGTCCATTTTGAATTTCTTTATTAACTCCTTAGCATATTTGGATTGATGGACATAGTTTCCATCCCTAGTTTGTTTAATTTGTAACCCTAGAAAAAAGTTGAGCTCACCAACTAAGCTCATTTCAAATTCATTTTCCATTATTTTAACAAATTCTTTTAAGAAATTTGTGTTGGTGGACACAAAGATTATGTCATCGACGTAGATTTGGGCGATAAAGATTACTTTTCCTAAGGTCTTAATAAATAGGGTTGAGTCAATTTGTCCTTGTTTAAATTCTTTCGAAATTAGGTAGGTTGATAAGCATTCGTACCAGGCCCTAGGTGCTTGCTTTAGTCCATAAAGTGCTTTAGTGAGCATGTAAACATGGTCAGGTCTTTCTAAGTCCTCAAAACCAGGGAGTTGTCCTACATAGACTTCTTCCTTAATAAATCTATTTAGAAAGGCTGACTTTACATCCATTTGATAGAGTTTAAATCCTTTATAGGATGCAAAGGCTAACAACATCCTAATGGACTCAAGTCTAGCTACTGGGGCATAGGTTTCGTCATAATCTAACCCTTCTACTTGACTGAACCCTTTGGCTACTAAGCGGGCTTTGTTTCTCACTATTTCTCCTTGATCATTTAGCTTATTCCTAAACACCCACTTAGTATCACTAATGGATTTGCCATCAGGTTTAGGTACTAGTTCCCAAACTTGTTTCCTCTCAAACTGGGCTAACTCTTCTTGCATTGCTATGATCCAATCAGGATCAGGTAAGGTTTCCTCTATAGTCTTGGGTTCAATTTTCGAAATCATTGCTATCTGACTAAGATTCCTATAGGCGGACCTAGTTCTGACTCCTAAGGTTGGATCACCCACAATTTGATCAGTTGGGTGACTGAGTCTGGGTTTCTTAGTTTTTCTGGAACTTGGTTCAGCCTCAGGTTCGGCCCGTCGGTTTGGTTCAGTATTTGGTTCAACTACTTGGGTTGGTTCAATTATTGGTTCAATTGACTCAATAGTTGGTTCAATAGTTAATTCATTTAGGGGTTCAATTAAAGGTTCAATAGTTTGTTCATTATCTTCTTGATCAATATTTGATGAATTTAGATATGGATTATCAGATTTTGAATTAATTTCTTCATCAAATATCAGATTTGTTGTTTCTTCAATTTTCTTAGTTTGTTTATTGTAAACCCTATAGGCTCTACTTGTCGTTGAATATCCTAAGAAAATGCCTGGGGTTGACTTAGACTGAAATTTACCTAGATAGTCTTTGGTGTTTAGGATATGGACCTTGCACCCAAAGACCCTTAGGTAATGTAGGTTTAGAAGTCTATGGTAGTATACCTCATAGGGTGTTTTATTGTGTCGTTTGTTAATTAGGACCCTATTTTGGATGTAGCAAGCCGTACTAATTGCTTCTGCCCAAAATTGGTTAGCTAGACTGAATTCATTGAGCATAGCCCTAGCGGCTTCCTGTAGGGTTCTATTTTTTCATTCAACTATCCCATTTTGCTGGGGGGTTCTAGGATACAAAAATTCGTGTATATACCCATTTACCTTACAAAACTCGTCGAATCATTGATTTTCAAACTCTCCCCCGTGGTCACTCCTAAGTCTTTTGATTTTGGTATCGTTTTGATTTTCAATTAACTTACAAAAATCACTAAATAGGTTTAGGGTTTCATCTTTGGTCTTTAGAAACCTAACCCAGGTAAACCTAGAGTAATCATCAACAATTACTAAGCAGTACCGGTTTCCGCTTAGTGACTTGGCTCCATGTGAATCAAATAGGTCAAGGTGCAGGAGCTCAAGTGTGGTTTGAGTTAGATCTGATTGAATTAGTTTATGATTAGACCTGGTTTGTTTTCCTTGGTTGCATGATTCACATATTAAGTTTTCATGGTTCTTGATTTTAGGTATACCTTTAATTAGGCCAAATTAGGTGATTTTTGAAATTAATCTCAGATTAGTGTGACCTAATCTCCTATGCTAGAGGTTTGATTCTTCTAACTGAGTTAACATGCATTTAGGTATTAAGGTAGGTTTATAGTGTAAACATTATTTTTCCTAGAGCCCTTAAGCATGATTTCTGAGTCTTGTAAGTTTCTAATCAGGCAGTTAGAGTTGGCGAAGGTAACTATATAGCCAGTATCACATAATTGACTTATGCTAAGCAGGTTAAATTTAAAATCTTCAACTAAAAGCACCTTTTTAATAACAAAGTCAGATTTGAGTTCAATGTTACCTGACCCAATCACCTCGAGTGTAGCATTGATGCCAAATGCTACTGAGCCTAGGTTCTTGAACTCGATTTTGGTGAATTTCAATTTATCCCCAGTCATGTGTCTGGAGCATCCGCTATCCAACATCCATTGGTCCAAATCTTTATGTTCCTACACATAAAGAGTTTTGTTGATTTGGATCCAATTAGAATTAAGGATAGCCTAAATTGATTTTCATAGCCTAGTCTGTCTAACCCAATCTAGAGTTATCAATCACGTTAGCTTTATGGGTTTTTGTGAGACATGTTTTAGTAGACAGAATTATTTTGAAAAATCATGATTTATTTTGAAAAGATTAAGTTAATTTTGAAAACAATTGGTTTTGAATTTATTTTGAAAAAGAGTGTTTGAATCTACGATTAACTGAAAATTTGTGTTAGATTCGAATTTGACTAAGAATAATTTGAATTTGAATTTCAAAAATTGACTTCCAGGTCTTGGCGAGGCACTAGACCTTCTTTGGCCATAGCCTTATTGGATCATCAACCCTTTCCTTAACAAAGCCTTTTAATGAAATTTCATTTTCAAAATTACTTTTTGAAAAATTTTGGTCTAACTAGTTTGGATCTTGGATCGGTAGCTTCGGCTAGTTCCACCAGTCTAAAGAGACCAAGTAGTGTATACTTGATCTTATTAGAAAAGGCTTCCCTAATGTACTATCATCTCACCGCCACCCAATACTATGTTGTTCAAATTTCAGTTAATTGATTTAGTCCTTAATCTAACCATTCCTAAGTCTAAACATGATAAATTGCAGAAAATAAATAGAAAAGCAATCATGCAATTTAAAACAAGAAAAGAAATTCATTTAACTATGAAAATTATTTTTAATTTGGCTCCCCCTGGACTAAAGCCACGATAATGGTTCGGCAAGATATGAATCTTATCCTTGGGGATCCAATACTGATTTGATCCAGTTTGGTTGTTCAGGCACAGTTTGGGTACCCATGCCTAAACTTTAGGTCTAGACTGATTCAGTACAGCATAGTATAACTTTTGTCTCACCTTGGTGCGATAGCCTAACCCGGATCGATTTAGAACCGACTTCTGTTCCCCAAGGATCATGTTAAGACCCTTTGAACCAGAAGTGAATTGTTCTAAGGCTTCTCTAAGGTCCTTGACTTGAGTTTTCAAAGAGGAGTTCTCCTTCTCAAGTTTTTCAACTTGAGTAGAGGTTCCTTCTTGAACCTTCTCAGTTAAGGATCTAGAGTCAGCTCCCTCTTTCAGGAGTTTTACTTCCTGTTGTAGGGATTCGACTCAGATTTTGGCTTTCGCCAAGTCGCGAGAAAGGTAAGCAATTAATTCAGTTAATTGAATTCTAGAAAATCCACTTACAGTGATTTCGCCGTCCTCTGAAAATGTGAGTTTGCCGTCGTCTGGTTCCGATTCTGACTCGGTCTCGATTTCTTCCGAAGTAGTCAGGGTGAGCAGGTTTGACTGTGGGACCTCTTCTTCTTCTTCGGAGGAAGACTCGTCCCACGTTGCTTGAAGAGCCTTCTTCCTTCTTGTCTTCTTGGCTTCTTTCAGGTTAGTGCATTCCGATTTGAAATGTCCCTTCTTGTTGCATTCGAAGCAAGTCACACTTGATTTGTTCTTTGTTGGTTCAGCCGGATCTTCCTTCTTTTGGCTGGCTTTTCTTCTGTTGGACTGATTCTTCAATTCCTTGTAGTAGTTCTGGGCAAGCCGGACCAGCTTGGGTCGATCTCCTTCGCTGTCTTCTGAGTCTGAGTCTGAATCAGACTCGGGAGCAGGTTGAGGATTCTTCTTGGTTATCTTTCTAGTTTTACCTGCAATAAAAATAATACCTTTCTCGGCTAATGTGCAGTTAGTCTGCTCATGTAATTCAAGTTCAGAAAACAACTCATCTAATTTAATTTTAGACAAATCTCTTGAAACTTTGTACGCATCTACCATAGATGCCCACAAAGTGTTTCTTAGGAAAGCGTTAAGAGTATACCTGATCAGGTCACGGTTTTCTACCTTGTGACCGATTGTGTGTAGACCATTCATCAGCTCCTGAATTCTGGCGTGGAGCTGGGCTGCAGATTCGCTGTCGTTCATCTTGATTGTGTACAGCTTGTTTATTAGTAGGTCCCTCTTGCTGATTCGGGTGTCGGAGGTTCCTTCGTGCAGCTCAATTAGCTTACCCCAGAGTTCCTTTGCACTGTTGAATGGTCCCACCCGGTTCAGCTCTTCTTTGGTTAAGCCGCATTGGAGTGTTTGAGTTGCTTTAGCATCGGCCTCGATTTTTCTTTTCAGTGTTGTATCCCATTCGGTGTATGATTGTGGCACTCCTTCAACGTTCTTCGGGATTTCCAGTTCAGATTAGATTATTATCCACATGTCCACCTGAGTTTTCAGGTGGACTTCCATCTGACACTTCCAGTAGGAGAAATCCTCCCCACTGAAAAGTGGTGGTCTGGCTGTACTGAACCCTTCTTGCATGGCCATTTAGTAATTACAGAAATAATAACAAAAAAAACTATCCCAAGACTTGGTCTTGGATTAGCAGTGCGGGAATAAGATATTAAAAGAAATTATCGAGTGGTGTTGCACCAACCTCGATTATCGACAAAAGTTCGATCGAAAAACAAATTAAAAAATTCGAAGAAAAATCCGAAAAAAACTCTCAAATTGGTGGTTGCACCAAATTTGAGCTTCCCCGCTCTGATACCACTTGTTGGATCGAGAAAACACGATAGAGGGGGGGGGGTGAATATCGTGAAAGCGTTTCAGATTTGAAAAGAGAATGCGCAGTGGAAATTTAAATAAACATAGCACAAGAACTCAAGCACTTTTACATGGTTCGGAGTCGCAATCGGCTCTTACTCCAAGGCTCACGGTCCTTGACCATTTACTGCGGGCAATTCTATATGTGCGCAAATGTTTACAGAAAATGTTACAGTTGTAGTGCAGTAAATAAAATTAGACTCTTCGTTACTGACGCCCGGTGTGGATCGTACTTCAGAGCAGAGGGTCATCGTCGGCGCTTGAATCTCGAGATTGGAGGTTTTCGGAGCAAAGCGCTTGAATCGAAGAGCGTAGAGGCGTTGGAAAAGTTGATACTGAAGCCTTAGGGGTCGAGCCCCTTTTATAGCACTCCTGGGGGCGCCTGACACGTGCCTTCAGATCCGAGAACTCTCATCCAAAGCTCGGTCAGCGCTTATCCCTCCAGAATCGGGCTCGGAGCTGACAGGGGCACCCAGGACACTGGGGGCGCCCCGGTTGACTTGGTCTGCTGGCTTCTCGACTTGAGTTCGCTTCGATTACTTGGTTGGCTTGGACCCAGGGTGCCCGAGGCATCCAGGGCGCCCGGGAGCTTGAGGGCGCCTGGCACAGTGAGCTTCCGAAGCGATTCTTGCTCAACTGCTCGTTTGACTTTGACCTTGGGCGCCCGGGACCTCCCGGGCGCCTAGCCCAGCTGCTGCCCCTCTCCTTTGGGGTGTTCTGAGCTGTAGAAACAAGTTCCTTTGGTCCCTGCATCCAAGGTTAGTTCCAAAATAAACAAGGCCAGAAATGTTAGGTTTATACAACCTTAGCTGTCTTGGTTCTGACTTCGGGTCTCCCAAATGGAACCCTAGGTCGAGCCGACACCTACTGTTCCCTCGACGGGGAATGCACCTCACCTACTCCTCTCAGGAGATTTTACCTTTTGCCAACCGGCTCCTCCGGTTGGACTTTTGCCCGATGCACCTGACCAGGTCTTTGTGCCCACCTTCCGAGCATGTCTTCGGTGCCCAGCTCCTTGCCAGGGCTTCGTGCCCAGTCCTCGACCAGGACTTCGTGCCCAACTTCCGAGCAGGTCTTCGGTGCCCAGCTCCTTGCCAAGGCTTCGTGCCCAGTCCTCGACCAGGACTTCGTGCCTAGTGTACCTAGGGCTTCTTTCCTGTACACTTAGTGAACATGTTAGATCAACATAACATCTTAACTTTTGAACCCTTTGTCATTATCAAAACCCAGGTTCGACTTAGGTGCTGCCTGCACCAACATCTACCTCCACCAAAGTCAAATCAAAAGAACATATCACATGCTTTGGTTGCAACGAAAAGGGGCACTACAAGGACAAGTGCCCGAAAGGTAAAAAGGAGGTACACTCTAAACCTATTTCAATTAAATTAAATTCTAACATAAAGTGTAGGACTGGAGAAACCCAAGAGAAGAAGAGGAGGAATCGATGCTTCACGTGTGGTGAGCTAGGGCACTACCACACCAAGTGTCCAAGGAAGAAAGAGCTCAAGAAAAGGGGACACTTGAGGAGATGGGAGAAAGAAGAAAGGAGGAAGCAAAGATCACAACAAGGAGGAACTACAAGGGTAAGGGAGGTAATTCCTAACCCTAGGTTAAAGTGTAATTCAATTTCAAATTCCTCCTTGCATATTCAAAATAATGTTAATCATTCAATCATGCATGCTAACATTAACGAAAATTGCTTACTTGTGCATAACCATGGTTTTAGATATAATGATAGGACTAGGGTTAACAAGGTAGATCATAACCCTAAGAAAAGCATGCATCATGATAGACCTAGGACCTGTATACCTAAGGATCAAGGCACTAATCCCAAGAAGGGAAGGAATGTGCCTAGAAAGGAGGGTAGGTCTAGGAATGTCCAAGGTGGACATATAGAAACTAAGGTTAGAAACTTGGCAAGGGAAAATCATGCCTTGAGGGCAAGGCTTGACACATTAGAAAAGGCCCTAGAAAGATTCACGGTTGGATCTAAGGGCTTAGACATGGTGTTGGATAGCTTAAAACAGAACTATGATAGATCAGGTTTGGGTTACCGGTCTAGAGTCTCCAAGGTCAACAAAAAGAAAAATGATGGGAAGACATATGATCATGACAAGAAGAAAAAGTCCAAGGATGGCAATGAGGTGCCATCCAAAGGGAAAGAAAGTGACTTAACCAAGGACAAGGTGTCCAAGGTTAAAAAGGTTAGATTTGTAGGCCAAGAATCACCGGGGACTCACCGGTGTGGTCTAGTATGGGTTGAGTCACCTAGGGAGGTGGCTAAGGCTAAGAGCTCAAGGGGGAGCTCTAGGAGTCTTTGGGGTCCATGGTAAATGGATCTCAAAAGTTTCTCTCCTAGGAAATTAGGTGAAGTGTGTCAAAAAAGGTTGGAAGACTTGGGTAAGTCTTAATCCTAAGTTTTGGCACATTAAAGATAGAATTTAAGGAGGAAAAAGTGAAAATGAAGTTATAATTGACAAAATTAGGTTTTAATGGGTGAATACCATGTAATTCAATGATAGAAATAAACTATAATCAAGGATAAGAAGAAACAGTGAGGAGAAACCACTATTGAGACTTTTGGGATGAGTTTTAATGATACACTTTAGGAGAAGTTGAGTTTCGTTCCAATCATGGGATCCGGAGTACATTTGTTTGGAAACGTATTTTTTTCAAGTGGACATTGGCCCCACAAATCTCCCCACAAAATTTCATAATTTTTGGAGATTTATAGAATTATTTAAGCATTACTGAAATTGGACTAAAAAACCTGAAAATCAGGTATCAATCGACTGCCATTTATTGGTCCGTGAGAGTAAGCAAAAAGGGGATATTGGGTAGTGAGAGTCCAAAGTTGATACAAAATGTCTATGCTTTAGGAAATTAGGGAATGTACCATAAGTCAAGCACATTTGTGGTTTTCATGAAATCATATTTTTCTAGGATAGTGTATATCCTAGTAAATGTGCTTGTAAATTTCTAGATTTTTCTGAGTTTTGTTGAGTTCTTTTTAGCACTAGGGATAAGGTTGCTTGGGGGCAATCCTTAATTGTGTCCAAGGGGGAAAGAACTTGGAAGTTAGGTTGGGTAGAACCTAACTTGAGTCATGGTGTTAAGTTGGGTAGAACTTCACCTAGGCAAAATGAAAATTGGGAGAAGGCATAGGTTCAAGAGGAGGTTGGCTCCTAGTTGCCTTGGTTTTATAGAAAATTTTGGATTTTGGCACATTAGAAATGTGTTTCATGCTTGGAAATGTGACATTGGGGTCATAAAGCATGAAAATTGATTTTTAATGTATAAATACCATGTAAATCAATGTTAGGGATGCATTGTGGGTTGACATAGGCAGAAACATCAAGTGAAGACCAAAACTAGGACTTTAGGTCAAGGGATTGATTGAAGGTTTTGTCTAGTTTTGGGTTTTGTTTCAAATATGGGAATGGTGATAGATACAGGTGAAATGTATTTTTTCCAAGTAGGTATGGGTACCACAAAGTTCTCCAAGAAATTTGAGAATTTTTGGAGATTTGTGAAATTTTTGGCGCATTTCTGAATGTTGCCTGAAAAATTGATTTTTAGAGTATCAGTCGACTGCCAACAGGGGCAGTCAACTGGTCAGGGCTGGTGTGGGTATCTAGCAGCTGGTTTGGTGTCCAAATGATAGGGAACAAGTGTATGGGGGTTTATTACACGTTGTTTATGACCATTGGGGATTGAAAGAACTAATAATTGAGATATTATTGAGTTCTTTTTGATGTTAGGCAAAGGAGGAGAAGTTTGGGTTTAAGTTGGGAAACCAAACATACCTTTGCTAGAAACCCTAGGTTTAGGGGGAGCTGAGTTTAAGGGGGAGAATGGTTGCTCCATTATTGGTGTAAGGGGAACCTTGGGAGAGGTTCTTAAAAAGTCTTTGTAAGTCCAATGTAGGGGGAGCTTGGGAGAAGCTTTAAAAAGCCCGATTTTTGTGAAAAGTCCTAACTTGGAGGGTTAGGTGGTGAAAAGTCCTAACTTGGAGGGTTAGGTGTGAAAATTCCTAACTTGGAGGGTTAGGTGGTGAAAATTCCTAACTTGGAAGTTAGGTGTGGAAAATTCCTAACTTGCAGGGTTAGGTGTAGGATGCCTTGGGATAGGATCCAGTTTTGCATTGCATATGCATTCATTTAGCGTTGTTTTTGCTATTGACTACTATTTTGCGGTCCCTAACTTAAACGTATTGCCAAACATCAAAAAGGGGGAGATTGTTGAGGCAATCTGTGGTCTGGAGTGACCAAGTGTTTTGATGTTTGGGCAAAGGGTTTAAGTTAGGTTTACCCTTGTGATCTTATATGTGTATGTTGAGTGTGCAGGTTGTACAGGTTACACATATGGACTTGGCTGGACGGCCTCAGCACGGTGAAGGGTGGCATGGAGATAAGCTGGAGGCTTGTGTGCACCCGAGGGACCTTGGAGAGCAGGGACGATGAGCTGATGGCGCGGACATCGAGGCATGCGTGAAGGATGACATGGAGGCTTGCGTGCATACGAGGGACGGAAGTCGAAGATGAAGAGGGCGCGAAGGCAACAGTCGAGGCTGCGGAGGAGGAGTCAGTCGAGTCATGAGGGTACGAGTGTTGTGTGATTGTACTCGGGAAATCCTAGGGTTGAGTGCGGAGTGGAATGTACTCGAGAAGGGTAAACCTTAGGTGGGTGAGTAGACCAGTCGACTGACCTAAGGGCAGTCGACTAATGGAACTCACAGAAGGGTTCTGGCCAGGGACCAGTCGACTGCTCTGGGAGCAGTTGACTTGTAGATGGCTAGTGAGTTGGCTGAAATTCGAACGTTGGGAGTTGCAACGGTCAAATTTCAGCGGCACCAGTCGATTGCCCTGGGAGCAGTCGACTGGTGGCGAGGGTTTCAACCCGAGTCCTATTTAAAGAGGACTTCGTGATGGCTGAGATTCTTGACGAAACTTGCTTGGGTTAAGTGAGTTAGTAGTCTTTTGTGCCCAGATGGTGTCCAAGGTGTTGTGGTGAGGTTTCTCCACCCACAAGGAGCGACGAGGGCTAGCCGGAGGTTATCCGGGGAGTGATCCACCGACGGATTCTTGGATTATTCACCCGTCCGGGGTGGATACCAAGTAAATCTTCTTGTTAGCGTTGTTTATTTTGTTTATTATTATATGCGCTGTGCAACTAACAACATAGGAAGGAGAAGATCCGAAGAAATGCTATTCACCCCCCCCCCCTCTAGCGTACAAAAATGATCTATCACCCAGTCCACAACCAGGACTTATTGCCTAACTTTACTCATCATGACATTTGCCCAGCTTCACTCACCAGGACTTCGTGCCCAGCCCACGATTAGGACTTATTGCCCAACTTCACTCATCAGGACTTCGGTGCCCAGCCCTCGGCCATGACTTATTTCCCAATTCCTCGAACCAGGACTTCATGCCCAACCCTCGGTTAAGTCTTAGGTGCCCAGCCCGCGATCAGGACTTAGTGTCCAATCCATGATAAGGACTTAGTGCCCAATTATTCAAACCAGGACTTATTGCCTAGTTTAACTAGGACTTTTCTTCACTTTGGTAATATATTTCTTGACTACCCTTCTGTTGTTCAATGTGATAGATTGTTTCCGATACGCTAGACTGGGGGTGAATAGCGATTTTCGAATCTCTTCTACCTATACGGTTAGTTTACGCAGCGGAATATACAATAAAAATAATAAGACAAAATTAACCAATGCTAACAATGAAGATTTACTTGGTATCCATCCCGGATGGGTGACTAATCCAAGAAACCGTTGGTGGATCAATCCCCGGATAACCTCCGGCTAGCCCTCGTCGCTCTTTGTGGGTGGAGAAACCTCTTCACAACACCAAGCAAACCCCTGAGCACAAAGACTACTATATTGCCTTTAACCAAGACAAGATTCGTCATGAATCTTAGCCACCACGAAGTCCTCTTTAAATACGACTCGGGCTGAAACCCTCGCCACCAGTCGACTGCTCCCATGGCAGTCGACTGGTGCCACTAAAATTTGACCGTTGCAACTCCCAACGTTCGAATTTCAGCCAACTCACCAGCCATCTACCAGTCTACTGCTCCCAGAGCAGTCGACTGGTCCCTGGCCAGAACCCTTCTGTGAGTTCCATCAGTCAACTGCCTTCAGGCCAGTCGACTGGTCTACTCACCCACCTAAGGTTTACCCTTCCCGAGTACATTCCACTCCACACTCGAACCCTAGGATTGCCCAAGTACAATCACACAACACTCGTACCCTCATGACTCGACTGACTCCTCCTCTGCAGCCTCGACTGTTGCCTTCGCACCCTCTTCATCTTCGGCTCCCGTCCCTCGGATGCACGCAAGCCTCCAGCTTGCCTCCATGCCATCCTTCACGCATGCCTCAAAGTCCGTGCCCATCAGCTCATCGTCCCTGCTCTCCAAGGTCCCTCGGGAGCACACAAGTCTCCAGATTGTTTCCATGCCACCCTTCACCGTACTGAGGCCGTCCAGCCAAGTCTATATGTGTAACCTGTACAACCTGCACACTCAACATACACATATAAGAACACAAGGGTAAACCTAACTTAAACCCTTTGCCCAAACATCAAAATACATGGTTATTCCGGACCACAAATTGCCTCAACAATCTCCCTCATTTTGATGTTTGGCAATACGTTTAGTTAGGGAAAGCAAAATAGTAGTCAATAGCAAAAACAATGCATATGCAATACAAAACTGGATCATATCCCACAATGCATATGCAATACAAAACTGGATCATATCCCAAGGCATCCCACACCTAACACTCCAAGTTACGAATTTCCACACCTAACTTCCAAGTTAGGAATTTTCACCACCTAACTCTCTAAGTTAGGACTTTTCACACCTAATTTCCCAAAGTTAGAAATTTTCACACCTAACCCTCCAAGTTAGGAATTTTCACAACCTAACCCACCAAGTTAGGACTTTTCACCAAAACTGGGCTTTTTAAAGCTTCTCCCAAACTCCCCCTACACTGGACATACAAAGGCTTTTTAAGAACCTCTCCAAGGTTTCCCTTACACCAAGAATGGAGCAACCATTCTCCCCCTTAATCTCAGCTCCCCCTAGACCTAGGGTTTCTAGCAAAGGTATGTTTGGTTTCCCAACTTAAACCCAACACTTCTCCCCCTTTGCACATTAAAAAGACCCCAATAATTTGGTGGATCAAGAAACACGATAGAGGGGGGGGTGAATATCGTGAAAATCTTTTCGGATAAGACTAAGAGAAAATACGCAGCGGAATTAAAAACAAACACACAAGGAACACAACTATTTTTACTTGGTTCAGAGTCGCGGTCGGCTCCTACTCCAAGGCCCACGGTACTTGACCGTTTACTGCGGACAATTCTATATTCGCGCAAAGGTTTACAGATTTAATACAAGAATAGTGCAGTAAGTAAATGAATACACTTTTTGTTACCAACGCCCGGTGTGGATCGTACTTCGGAGCAGAGGGTCATCGTCGGTGCTAGAGTCTCGAAATCGGAGTTTGCTGGAGCAGAGCGCTTGAACGAAAAACTTAGAGGCTTTGGAAAATTGTGTTCTTGAAGCCTCAGGGTCGAGCCCCTTTTATAGTGCTCCTGGGGCGCCTGATTCGCCAGGGGCGCCTGACACGTGCCTTCAGATCGGAGAAACTTCATCCGTAGCTCGGTCAACGCTTATCCCCTCATAATCGACCTTTGGAGCTGACTGGGGCGCCCGGGACCTCCTGGGCACCTAGCTTGACTTGGACCGCTGACTTCGTGGCTGATTTTGCTTCGACTACCTCTTTGGCTTTGACTTTGGGCGCCCGGGACCTCTCAAGTGCCTAGCCCAGTGTGATTTCAAAGCAGTCTTGCTTAGCTGTTGTTTTACCTTTGACCTTGGGCGCCCGGGACCTCCCGGGCGCCTAGCCCAACTGCCTGCCCCTCTCCTTTGCGGCGTTCTAAGCTGTAGAAACACACTCCTTCGGTCCCTGCATACAAGGTTAGTTCCAAAACAAACAAAGCAAGAATATTAGTTAGTATTTACAACCGTAGCTGTCTTGGTTCTAACATCAGGTCTCCCAAATGGAACCCTAGGTCGAACCGACGCCTACTGTTCCCTTGACGGGGAACGCGTCCTCACCTACTCCTCTAAGGAGAGTTTACCTTTTGCCAACCGGCTCCTCCGGTTGGACTTTTGCCCGATCCACCTGACCAGGTCTTCGTGCCCAGTCCTCGACCAGGACTTCGTGCCCACCTTCCGAGCAGGGCTTCGGTGTCCACCTTCCGAGCAGGTCTTCAGTGCTCAGCCCCTTGCCAGGACTTCGTGCCCAGTCCTCGACCAGGACTTCGTGCCCACCTTCCGAGTAGGTCTTCGGTGCCCAGCCCTTTGCCAGGATTTCATGCCCAGTCCTCGACCAGGACTTCTTACCCACCTTCCGAGCAGGTCTTCGGTGCCCATCCCCTTACTAGGACTTAGTGTCCAACCCTTGGTCAGGTCATAGGTGCCCAGCCCTCGGCCAGGACTTAGTGCCCAACCCTTGATCAGGTCTTAGGTGCCCAGCCCTCGGCCAGGACTTCTTGCCTAGATTAACTAGGACTTTCCTGCACACTTAATTAACTTTATTGGATCACAAATAACACTTAACTTTGAATCCTTTGCCAATATCAAAACAAGGTTCGATATGGTGCTTCTTGCACCAACAATCTCCCCCTTTTTGATTTATGGCGACACAATTCAAAGATAAGTAAAAACTTTTAACAGTTATGAACAGAAGTTAAAAATTAATGAAGTATAGTATAGCAGTTATGAACAGAATAAATGTGGATTTTAAAAAAAATCCTTTATTTCTCATACTCCCCCTAAAACCCTGAATACTTGTGTTGTAAAACACTTAACTTTGACCTTTCTTCCTCTATTGACATATATCAAAAACATACATGGGAGAACAAGGTTTCTAATAGAGAGTTTTGAGTTTTTTCAGAATAACTTTAAACCCTATTTAAAAAATACTTCGATTAGATGTTTTGAAAATGCATGAAGCTCCCCCTTAATTACACATTCTCCCCCTGAAACTTTCAATGATATGCAGTTTTTGTAAAACTTCTAGGTGCATTACGTTTTTAACTAAGTGTTTTTCAAAATAGAGCAAAGGCATTGCAGAAAAACCCATTTTTTCAGTTAGACAGTTTTCCATTTGAAAAGTTTTGCAAGCCTAAATTTTGTTAAAAACTTCTACTTACAAGGCTTTGCAAAAAGAATTCTACAAAAAAAAAATACTTAAGCAAGATTTTGAAGCCAAATTTCCCTTAAAAAGTTTCAACTTTGAGAATTAGGAAAAATTTTGTTTACTAAAAAAATTTGCACACTTGGAAGAATTTGTTAGGAAACACTTCGTGCATTTTTGAAAAACAAAATCTTTAAAAAATTTCTAGACAAGTTTTTCACCAAAAACATTACTTAGAAACATTTGTCAAAAATTTTCAAAAGGTTCTTGCTCAGACAGATTTTGTTTACTAAGGAAAATTTTACTTAAGAGAAAAACATGCACTCAAAACAATTTTGAAACACTTAGAAATACTTTGAAATTTTTGAAGCACTAGAAATACTTGAAAGCCCTTGAAGTATTTTGATAGAACTTTGAAAAATTAACTTAGCACTTAAAAAGAAATTTGATGTAACGACCCGGAAAATTTTCTTAATATTTCTTTAAAATATTAAGCATGTCTAGATAATTTTCCGAGGAACCTAGGAATATTAACACGAATTTTAACCTAGGAATCCATGTTTTTCCAATTAAAATTGGGGAAATAGGCACTAATGGGCCTTATATGGGCTCTCTAGTACCATGATTATTGGTGAATTTTAGGTAAAAATTTATAGAATTATAGAGGGATTTTGATGAGGAATATTAACATAATTATGGGGGAATTTTTAGGAGATTTTCGAAATAATAGGAAAATAAAATAAAAATAAATGAAAAAAAATTAGTGCATGTACCAAGGATTGAACCATGGACCTCATGTACAACCATACATGCTCTAACCAATTCACCTAGCAAGGGAGTGCTATGAGGAAATGAAGTGGATTATGGTTAAGGCTTAGGGGGAAATTAAGAGACACCATGACTCTTCACTTCTTCCATCAAGTCACCTTTCTTCCTCCCTCCTCCATTCAAGCCGAACACCCCAAGAGGGATTCTCCCTTGGAAAAAATTCACCTAAGGCTTCATCCCCAAGATCCAAGGCTTCTACAAGGATACAAAGGCTAGGGGTGGTCAAGAGGAAACAAGATCTCCATCCTTCTCTCAAATCTAAGGTCTATAATCAAGATCAACCAATGTAAGACTCCCTCACCTGTGGTATAATAGTTCCTTTATGATTTTTAGCATGATATAAAGTTGGTTTTGGGATTTATATTGAAGAAACCATGATGTGTGACCCTATGACTTTCGGCCACTAGGGTTTTTGGGTCCAAAAGGATGTTAAAAATATTACTCTTGCTTTCTAATGTTTTTCCATGATGAGTATAAGTTAAAATGAGATTTTGAGAAATTTTGGGGTACCCTAGGATCTCCTAGGGTTTTGGCCAACACCTTGAACCCATGGGTAGGGTTGGATCTAAACCTTCAAGGAGGTGTTTTGTGTATTATCATGCCATAAGGGAGATGGAGGGTGACTTATGTGAATTTTCACAAGGCTTTATGATCCTATAACTTTCGGCCAAGTAGGGGTCTAGGGCAAAAAGTTAGGACTTCCCTCAAGCAAGGGTCCTAATGGCCCTATGGTACGGTATGGTTGGTGTTTAATGTTTGATTGGGGTTTTTATGGAATTTTTCCATGCACTCATGGACTTGAAGGGTTTCGGCCAGCCTTGTGAAGAAGGGCTAAAGGTTAGGGTTAGCCCTAATGGCTTCCTATGGTCTTGTAGGTAATGGGTGGTTGTTTCCTTACCTTATGCTATCTTACATGTTAATTGAATGATGGAACCCTTCCTTATAGGTTTCGGCCAAACAAATTGGTTTAGGGTTTGAATGGAGTTAGGGTTTGAAGAATGATGGTTTATGCCTTATTATGAAGTATATATATATAAAGGTTCAAGCATGTGGTAGGAATTAAGTTACCTATAACCCTAACCTTAAGCACCATGTTTTATGTTTGTATGTTTATGATTGGATGTCATGCTTATTAGGGTTTAATTATGAATGTCTTGGGTTCTATACCATGCACTTGAATGGTAGGTAGTATGTTTATGGAAGTCCTACTTATGTATGCTTGGGATGAATACCATGCTTATGTATGAAATGCAAATGATTACCTTATGTATCATGATCATGCAAACTCTATGGATTAGGATAATTGCCTATGCAAACATGTCATGTTCAATGATTATAATGCAATGTTTACCTTATATTCCATGATCATGCAAGCACTAGGGAATAAGAATGATGTTTATGTAAGTAGGCCATGTTCTATGAATGAACATGCATGTTATGTTTATAAATGAAGATGCATGTTATGTTTATAAATGAAGATGCATGTTATGTTTATGAATGAAAGTGCATACTATGTTTATGAATAAAGATGCATGCCATGTTATGAATAACGACACGGTCGATGATCGACGGTACGACGGTACGACGGTTTTGAGGACCGATAAATGGGCCGGTAAATGGGCCGATAGAGGGGCCGGGTCGTTACGCATGCCATGTCTTATGAATGGAAATGCATGCCATGTTTTATGAATGAAAATGCATGTCATGTTTTATGAATGAAAATGCATGCCATGTTTATGAATGAAGATGTATGCCATGTCTTACGAATGATGAAGCATGTAAAGTATTTTACTTTATGAATGGGCTTGTACCGGACCGAAGTATGGGTCCAAGGGATGGGCACCTTAAGAACGCCCCGGTTCTGGACTACCGACTATGCTGTCCATGGTTCTGACACTACCGAAGCTGTGCAACAGGGATGGGCACCTTAAGAACGCCCCGGTTCTGGGACTACCGACTATGCTGTGCTTACCCTAGTAGGTCGGGGCTCGCGACCTCGTATTTACTAGGGATGCGCGCTTATGATGTATGTATGTGGTACAAGCCGGGGACCCCAACAATGTGATGATTATGTTTAAGTATTTAAAAGTATGATTTTAAAAGTTAAGCATCCTTATGTATATACATTAGACTCATGCATTCATGTTATGCATTATGCCATGATAGTAATATCTTATACTTATGTTTCATGTCAAGAAATATGCATGATAGTAAACGATTTATGCTTATGGTTATGTTAAGAAGATGTCCATATGATATAATAGAAAGCATGCCTATGTTTATGCCATACAGGTTAGTTCATGCTTTATGTTTATGTTTATGCCATGTATCAAGCATGTTAAGAATGTTTCTTTATGTTTATGTTTATGTCATGTATCAAGCATGTTAAGAATGTTTCTTTATGTTGATGTTTATGCCATGTATCATGCATGTTAAGAATGCTTATTTGTGTTTATGTCTATGCCATGTATTATGCTATGTTAAGTTGAATTATGTTCATGTTATGTCACGTATCATGCCATGTAAGTTTATTTATAGTTATGTTCAAGCATAAAGTTATGTTTATGTTTCATGTGCTTATGATTAAGTGATGAATGGTTTTAGTGAGTAGGAAAGAGTCTTACTAAGCCGACGTGCTTATAGTCTTATTTCCTTATACCGCTGATCACGCAAGGGGACAATGAGGAAGCGGCAGGAGGACATGAATGTGTGTGTGTGGTAGTGACTTGGCCACGAAAACAATATGTTTACCGGTCTTATGCTAGAACTTTATGTTTGCTACTTATGTGTTTGAATAATGACTTATGTGACTATATGACATGGTGCTAAGTATGATATGATGCTAAGTATGAAGTTAATATGCCAAGTTCTCATGTCATTATGTTAGGAATGGTAGTAGGGCATGTATGTGTAAGTCTTAAAGTTATTCCGCTGCCTTATGATGTCTACATGCCCTAAGTATGTTAACGTAACGCCGCTTTATGGAAAGAAAAAAAAACGGGCGTTACAGGTTGGTATCAGAGTCAATCGTCATCTCACTACACACACATCAAGCATTCTTCCTGCAGCTTCCAAGTAAGTACCTCGTTGCATATCTTATGATAGTAAGCACTTTTAGGATACTTTATGATTTTAGGATATGCAAGTATACGATGTTTATAATGAAAAGTACCTTAGGATATATAACTATGAACGATATTTTATCTTCTTTCATGAATCAAATATTTAGAATTTAAGGGTAGGAAAAGTGGTTATATATTAATCACTAGGGTAGAAGAAACCGATTTGCGCGTGTGTTTTCTCTGTATATATTTGCGAATTGAAAAAAAAATGGTTCTGTACTGGCTTGGTCGGTTTAGTACTAACTATGTCATTTTTTTTCCAATTCCAGATGTTGCATGAGAACTACACTGAGAGGTGCCGCGAGCTGATGGGACGAATAGAGGAGGTTGAGTACAGTCCGACCCTTGGAATTCAAGGCAACATGGGGTTCTTGGATCGGCTATTCTGGAAACTGGAGCAGGAAGGGTTTCCAGTCGTGGATGATGACAGGATCGGAGCTCTGCTTCGCTCATTGCCCAATCGGGCGAGAGAGGTTGCTCATCAGATCTGGGGGCAGCACGGGTGCTGTCTCTCATATATGAAATTCTGTAAGCAACTTCTCCGCCATGAGTTTCCAGAAGATCTGGGGGACTCGGACGATCAGGAGGACCCCGAGATGTTTGAGGAGGACCCTGAGATGTACGAAGAGGATCCAGAGATGTACGAAGAGGATCTCGAGCCGTTCGAGGAGGACCCCGAGATATTTGAGGAGGACCCTGAGATGTACGAAGAGGATCCCGAGATGTACGAGGAGGATCCCGAGCCATTCGAGGAGGATCCCGAGATGCTCGAGATGTTTGGGGAAGACCCCGGGATGTTCGAGGAAGACCTTGAAGTGGTCTAGGAGGTTCCCGAGATTGAAGAAGAAGACCCGATGGAAACGGTAGAAGATCCGGAGGCTGGCCAACGGGAGGCAGGCCAAGGGGAGATGAGCGAGGGGGCGGTAGTCATCGCTATGATGTTCTTTATTATGGGTATGATGGTAGCCCATCTAGCTCACTGAGTTCGGATAATTTCTGTATATAGACTTATAAGACTTAATAAATAAGATCTCATCTACCCTGTAGTAACCAGGGCTTCGATATGTATAGCGATGCCTCCCGATTGGGACTTGGAGCCGTGCTTATGCAGAGTGGTAAGATCATTGCTTATGCCTCTCGGCAGCTCAAGGAACATGAGCAGAACTACCCCACTCATGATCTGGAATTGGCTGCGGTAGTCTTCACTCTTAAAATATGGAGGCATTATCTATATGGAGCGCAGTGTAAGATCTATACAGACCACCAGAGTCTGCGATATTTCTTCACTCAGAAAGACCTGAATATGAGACACCACCGATGGCTCGAGTTGGTGAAAGACTATGATTGCGAGATCTTCTACCATCCAGGGAAGGCAAACAAAGTGGCCGATGCACTCAGCCGGAAGTCAAGTGCCTCCTTGATGTCCATAGCGGTATTACCCCGACCACTCGAAGAAGAAATTATGAACTTTGGGATCGAAGTCATCTCCGGGCAACTTTCCACCATGACAATATCACCCACGCTATTTGAGGACATATTGGACAAACAAAATGGTGATCTGAACCTTCAGAAAATAAAACAAGAGATCCTAGAAGGAAAGGGTGATGGCTTTCGTATCGCCAAAGGGGGAGTACTCTACCTTAGGGATCGTCTATGTATTCCTAATGATCCAGAGCTTCGAAGGGAAATACTAGCAGAAGCTCACGAAACCCCTTATTCGATGCATCCAGGATCCACCAAGATGTATCAAGATCTGAAGGAGAAGTTTCGGTGGTCTGGAATGAAGAGGGATGTGGCTCAGTATGTTAGTACTTGCATGACTTGCCAGCAAGTAAAAGCAGAACACCAGCGACCCGGAGGAGTTCTGCAGCCACTCGCAATTCCAGAGTGGAAATGGGAAGACATCTCTATGGATTTTATTTCAGGGCTTCCCAGGACTACGAATGGATATGATGCAATTTGGGTAATTGTGGACAGGCTGACGAAGTCTGCTCACTTCCTGGCAATCAAGATGACTGATTCAATGGAGCAACTGGCCCAATTGTATGTTAAGGAGATAATCAGACTTCATGGAGTCCCCAAGACCATCATCTCAGATAGGGATGGTCGCTTTACTTCGCATTTTTGGGAGTGTGTCCAGAAGTCTCTTGGCACTAAATTACGATTTAGCACCGCCTTTCACCCTCAAACGGATGGGCAGACTGAGCGGGTAAATCAAGTACTAGAAGACATGTTGCGAGCTTATGCCTTGGATTTCAAAGGAAGTTGGTGTCGATATCTATGCTTAGCGGAATTCGCTTACAACAATAGCTACCAAGCTACTATCGGAATGGCACCTTATGAAGCATTGTACGGGAGGAGATGTAGATCTCCGATCTGTTGGTACGAGGGTGGTGAAAAGAAGGAAATGAGGCTCACAACAGATGTCATCGACAGCACCACCCGAGCTATACGGAATATTCGACAACGGATAGAAGCTGCTCAGAGCCAGCAGAAGAGTTATGCCGATGTCCAGCGTAGACCACTGGAATTTAATGTTGGAGACTTGGTGTTCCTCAAAGTGGCTCCGATGAAAGGGGTGACAAGATTTGGGAGGAAAGGAAAACTAAGTCCGCGTTATGTGGGGCCGTACCTGATTCTGAAAAGAGTTGGTAAGGTGGCATATGAGCTAGAGCTGCCTTCAGAGATGTCGGCCATCCATAATGTGTTCCATGTGTCAACGCTTAAAAAGTGTATCCCAAATATGGACCAAGTGATCGAGCCACAGACAGTACAAGTACAGGGGGACCTAAGCTATGAAAGCAGACCTATCCAGATCTTGGATCGGGAAATCAAGAAGCTAAGGAGTAAGGAAGTACCCTTAGTCAAGGTTCTATGGCAAAGTCAACGGTTCGAAGAAGCTACCTGGGAACGCGAGGACGAGATGAGGCGCAAGTACCCGGAGCTATTCTAAGTTCGAGGATGAACTTTCACGAGGTATGGGGGATTGTAACGACCCGAAAAATTTTCTTAATATTTCTTTAAAATATTAAGCATGTCTAGATAATTTTCCGAGGAACCTAGGAATATTAACACGAATTTTATCCTAGGAATCCATGTTTTTCCAATTAAAATTGGGGAAATAGGCACTAATGGGTCTTATATGGGCTTTCTAGTACCATGATTATTGGTGAATTTTAGGTAAAAATTTTAGAATTATAGAGGGATTTTGATGAGGAATATTAACATAATTATGGGGGAATTTTTAGGAGATTTTCGAAATAATAGGAAAATAAAATAAAAATAAATGAAAAAAAATTAGTGCATGCTCCAAGGATTGAACCTTGGACCTCTTGTACAACCATGCATGCTCTAACCAATTCACCTAGCAAGGGAGTGCTATGAGGAAATGAAGTGGATTATGGTTAAGGCTTAGGGGGAAATGAAGAGACACCATGACTCTTCACTTACCCTCCTTGATGAGTTATAAAGAGAGGCATGGGGGGTTACTTCTCTTCTTCCATCAAGTCACCTTTCTTCCTCCCTCCTTCTCCATTCTAGCCAAACACCCCAAGAGGGATTCTCCCTTGGAAAAAATTCACCTAAGGCTTCATCCCCAAGATCCAAGGCTTCTACAAGGATACAAAGGCTAGGGGTGGTCAAGAGGCAACAAGATCTCCATCCTTCTCTCAAATCTAAGGTCTATAATCAAGATCAACCAATGTAAGACTCCCTCACCTGTGGTATAATAGTTCCTTTATGATTTTTAGCTTGATATAAAGTTGGTTTTGGGATTTATATTGAAGAAACCATGATGTGTGACCCTATGACTTTCGGCCACTAGGGTTTTTGGGTCCAAAAGGATGTTAAAAATATTACTCTTGCTTTCTAATGTTTTTCCATGATGAGTATAAGTTAAAATGAGATTTTGAGAAATTTTGGGGTACCCTAGGATCTCCTAGGGTTTCGGCCAACACCTTGAACCCATGGGTAGGGTTGGATCTAAACCTTCAAGGAGGTGTTTTGTGTATTATCATGCCATAAGGGAGATGGAGGGTGACTTATGTGAATTTTCACAAGGCTTTATGATCCTATAACTTTCGGCCAAGTAGGGTCTAGGGCAAAAAGTTAGGACTTCCCTCAAGCAAGGGTCCTAATGGCCCTATGGTACGGTATGGTTGGTGTTTAATGTTTGATTGGGGTTTTTATGGAATTTTTCCATGCACTCATGGACTTGAAGGGTTTCGGCCAGCCTTGTGAAGAAGGGGTTAGCCCTAATGGCTTCCTATGGTCTTGTAGGTAATGGGTGGTTGTTTCCTTACCTTATGCTATCTTACATGTTAATTGAATGATGGAACCCTTCCTTATAGGTTTCGGCCAAACAAATTGGTTTAGGGTTTGAATGGAGTTAGGGTTTGAAGAATGATGGTTTATGCCTTATTATGAAGTATATATATATAAAGGTTCAAGCATGTGGTAGGAATTAAGTTACCTATAACCCTAACCTTAAGCACCATGTTTTATGTTTGTATGTTTATGATTGGATGCCATGCTTATTAGGGTTTAATTATGAATGTCTTGGGTTCTATACCATGCACTTGAATAGTAGGTAGTATGTTTATGGAAGTCCTACTTATGTATGCTTGGGATGAATACCATGCTTATGTATGAAATGCAAATGATTACCTTATGTATCATGATCATGCAAACTCTATGGATTAGGATAATTGCCTATGCAAACATGTCATGTTCAATGATTATAATGCAATGTTTACCTTATATTCCATGATCATGCAAGCACTAGGGAATAAGAATGATGTTTATATAAGTAGGTCATGTTCTATGAATGAAGATGCATGTTATGTTTATAAATGTAGATGCATGTTATGTTTATAAATGAAGATGCATGTTATGTTTATGAATGAAAGTGCATGCTATGTTTATGAATAAAGATGCATGCCATGTTATGAATAACGGCACGGTCGATGGTCGACGGTACGGTGGTACGACCGTTTTGAGGACCGGTAAATGGGTCGGTAAATGGGCGATAGACGGGCCGGGTCGTTACGCATACCATGTCTTATGAATGGAAATGCATGTCATGTTTTATGAATGAAAATGCATGTCATGTTTATGAATGAAGATGTATGTCATGTCTTACGAATGATAAAGCATGTAAAGTATTTTACTTTATGAATGGGCTTGTACCGGACCGAAGTGTGGGTCCAAGGGATGGGCACCTTAAGAACGCCCCGGTTCTGGACTACCGACTATGCTGTCCATGGTTCTGACACTACCGAAGCTGTGCAACAGGGATGGGCACCTTAAGAACGCCCCGGTTCTGGGACTACCGACTATGCTGTCCTTACCCTAGTAGGTCGGGGCTCGCGACCTCGTATTTACTAGGGATGCGCGCTTATGATGTATGTATGTGGTACAAGCCGGGGACCCCAACAATGTGATGATTATGTTTAAGTATTTAAAAGTATGATTTTAAAAGTTAAGCATCTTTATGTATATGCATTAGACTCATGCATTCATGTTATGCATTATGCCATGATAGTAATGTCTTATACTTATGTTTCATGTCAAGAAATATGCATGATAGTAAACGATTTATGCTTATGGTTATGTTAAGAAGATGTCCATATGATATAATAGAAAGCATGCCTATGTTTATGCCATACAGGTTAGTTCATGCTTTATGTTTATGTTTATGCCATGTATCAAGCATGTTAAGAATGTTTCTTTATGTCTATGTTTATGCCATGTATCAAGCATGTTAAGAATGTTTCTTTATGTTGATGTTTATGCCATGTATGTAACGCCCGAAAATTCTCGAAACTAATTTTAGAAATATCTTAGAATTTATTCCGAATTTATGGATATTTTTATAGAATTTTTCCATAAACGAAAATGACAAAAAGGGATAAAAAGGAAAAAAATGCATAAAGGGGATTTGATCCCTAGACCTAAGCTAGAGAGGAGAATGGGCGGACCGACTAGGATGGTCTACTTTTGTTAAAATAGATTAGCGGAAACAATAGATAAGGTATAATTAGTTAAATTTTTTCCATAAGTATAAAAGGGAAACTTAGGGTTTTTTTTTATTCTTTCCCTCACATCCTCTCACCGCCGACTCCCTCTCTCCCTCTCGCGATTTTTTTCTTCCTCTCGCCCTCTCTCTCGCCCAAGACAAAGGAGAAGCCAAGGGAAGGTCTCAAGAGGCCCTATTCTCTACGAGAATTCTCGTAGACGCGAGGAGAACGCCAAGGAGCAAGAAGAACGTCGAAATTCGACGTTCCCTCGGGAATTTTAGATTTTATTCGTAAGGAAAACCTAGCGCAGGATGTAAGTATCCCTCACCTGCAGTATAAGTAGTTTCGGATGATTTTCCATATGCTTTATTTCCTTGTATTTATGCTTTACGATTAGAAATCGTAAATTATGAACAAGCACGCACATTAGGTGTTTGTTAAAATGTTCAGTTCAGTTAATGCGATAGAAAGCATTAAAGAATAGAAATTCTTGCTCCAGTTTATGATGGGGACCAAGGTCGAACAGGATGGGCTCCTAGTTGCCTCTAGGTTTAAATAACCTAGTAAAAGCAAGAATCAGAAAAGGAAAGAAAAGTATAAAAGACTATTTTATTTTCAGTTGGCATTGTACCGGACTTCGGTCCAGGGATAGGCTCCAAGTTGCCTCTAGGTTTAGATAACCTAGTATGGGATGGGCTCCTAGTTGCCCCTAGGTTTAGATAACCTAGTAGAACCCTAATGGATTTGGGATTTGCTACCTCGAGTTTATTAGGGATGCGCACACAGTTGGTACATTGCCGGGCCCACAGCAGTTGATTATTACTTTCACCTACTATATGTATTTAGTTTTCAGAAATTCATATTCGCATGTGGTGAATTTAATAATTAGTTTTATGTTAGTTAGTTTCAGTTCCAGTTCAGATATATATGTCATGCTATAGCTTACTTTTCAGTTCTAGTTTAGTATGTGTCATGTCTCAGTTATTTGCCATGACATTTTATGACATGTATTTTAGCATGAGCATAACATGATTGTTTATGAACATGAGCGTGTATTTGCATAGCATGTTTTGAAAAGCATAATCCGAGATTTTATAGTTTTGTGAGGCTAGATGGTACTTACTAAGCTTTATGTTTATTAGTTTGCATTTCCTTATACTGCAGATACAGGTAAAGGAAAGCACTAGTAGCGGAGGCGGCGGGCTTGATGCAAAGTGTGTGTGATGGTGGAGTTGGAATAAAAGTCTTCGGAACTTGCAAAGCATAGAAATAGTCTTTATTATGCTTCTTTAGTTATTCCGCAATATATTATGTGAACCATGTATGAATTTAATTAGACTGGCATTCGTGGTGCCTAGTATGCTTCTTTAGTTTTCTTGTTTATGCTTCTTCAGTTATTTCGCGATATATTATGAGAACCATGTATTAACCTGTCTAGATTCGTTATTTGTGGTGCCTAGTATATTAAAGTAGTTTATTCACCTGTGTTAATACTTGCTTAGCGAATGTTGAATGATATGAGTTACTACTTGTAATATGGTAATTTAGATCCATGCTTAAGCTTTAGAGATAAGAACTTGACACTTTTGATTTACATGCTAAATACATAGGATATGCTTGTTTTAAGATATATGCACCATATAGAATGACATGTAGTGGCTAAGAATGCCCTTAGATATGAATAATGAATGGTTTCAATAAGAAGTTGATATAAACTTGGCACATTTATATTATGCTTTTACATATCGTTGTTGAGATTCCTACCAAGCCTATAAAATTAACGTTTTTGTTTTATTTTGGCTGGTTAGCACTTTAAACATGATTATGAATGGTTAGTTCAGTAAATAGCGAAATAAGAAATTTTAAATTCTCCCAGTTGATTTAGCATTATTAGAAATCATTAATCAGTCAGCCAGTCAGTTAGTTAGTAGCGATCCTCCTTAAAGCTTAGTACCAGAAGGCGGGTTGTTACAGAGTGGTATCAGAGCAAGTTCCATCTTTCCTCCTCACACACATCAGCATCAGACCTGCAGCTTCCAAGTAAGAGTATCTCTCACATTATTATATTTTCTTGCTTTCAGAATTATAGTATTTACATGTTATTCATGCTATATGTTTTCTAGTCAGTTCTTGTTTACATTTAACGGAAGCATGTTTAATACTTTAGTTTATATCTGATAGCATGTTTTTAGAATTAGAATATGAACTGTATGTCCTCTGTCATTTAGATAATGGCTAGAGGACGCCCAACTAGAAGGGCACCAGCTACTGAGCCTCAATAGGAGGCAACTAACATAGTGACTCCACCTAATCTCGTGGAGATAGTAGCTCAGCTCCAGAGACAGATAGTTGAGCAGCAACAAGAGATAGTCACTTTAAGGGCTAATCAGCAGACCACACCTACTGCTACGCCAGGATCAAATATGAAAACCCCAATAGTGACAGAGGTTCCACCTAGAGCACCAATTCCACCAATAGCACCAGAAGCCCCAGCAGTAGGGGCTAGAAGAGAAGCATATCTGGTTCAGTGGCAGAAGCTCAAACCAGAGACCTTTTCAGGCACTAGTGAACCATGGGATGCGCAAGCCTGGTTCAAAACCCTGGAGAGTATCATGGAGCTTATGGACTGGCCAGAATAAGAGAAAGTGAAGTGCGCCTCTTTCTGCCTAGCAGGAGATGCTAGAATGTGGTGGGAAAGGGTGAAGGCCAAGCGAGACATAAATCAGATGACGTGGGCCAACTTCGAAGCTGAGTTCTTCAAAGAATTCTTTCATATGTGGGTTACTAATCGACATTATGATGAATTCACTGAATTTCATCAAGGTAACCTATCAGTAGAGGAAGCCGTGAAGAGATTCAACAGGTTGGCGCGTCTGTGTCCTGAATTAGTCAGCACCGAACGAGAGCGAGTCAGGCTAATGCTCAAGATGCTAAGGCCAGAAATAGCAGTGAATGTGGCTAGCGGCGTTCATAGGCCGCAAACCTCAGAAGAACTAGTTAGCAGTGCTCTGATCACCGAGCACTACCTGAACAACATGCAACAGCAGAAGTCAGTCATGATAGAATGTAAAGGCCAAGGCAGTTCAGGAACTCAGAAACCCCAGGGCGTTCACAGAGAAGTTAACTATACCTCCAGATGTAGTCAGTGGCCAATTCTTAACCACCCTACCTTCATGAGAGATTATGACATCCACGCACTGACTCCGTGCAGTGCCAGTCAGAATAGCAAGCAGAGAGCTATATGGTGAGCTGATAGTACTAGATATGACGGATTATGATGTCATTTTCGGAATGGACTTCCTAATCAAGTATGGTGCCTCCATAGAATGCCGTAAAAAGAAAGTCATATTCCAACCTGAAGAAGGAGTGCAGTTTGAATACATCAGAGAACCCAAGAGAAAAGCCAAGAAATTTCTCTCAGCTCTAAAAGCACAGAAATTGCTAGATTCAGGATGTACCAGATTTCTAACACATGTAGTCAATACCGAACAAGAGAAGGACCAAAAGCTAGAAGAGGTCCCAGTGGTATGTGACTACCCAGCAGTCTTCACTGACGAGTTACCAGGCTTAGCACCAGACAGGGAGATAGAGTTTGAGATAGATCTCATTCCAGGTACCAACCCCATTTCAAAAGCACCATACCGTATGACCCCAGCAGAATTAAGAGAACTTTGGGAGCAACTACAGGAGCTACTCGACAAGGGCTTCATCCGCCCTAGTCATTCACCATGGGGAGCTCCAGTGTTGTTCGTGAAGAAGAAAGAGGGTCCATGCGCTTGTGTATAGATTACCGAGCTTGAATCAAGTCACCATTAAGAACAGTACCCTTACCCAGGATCGATGATTTGTTCGATCAGCTAAAGGGATCCACAGTCTTCTCAAAGATAGATTTGAGATCCGGCTATCACCAGGTCAAAGTCAGAGAGGTGATATTCCCAAGACAGCTTTTAGAACCAGATATGGGCACTACGAGTTTGTAGTCATGCCTTTTGGGGTCACAAATGCTCCAGCGACATTTATGGACCTCATGAACAGAGTATTCAGGGAGTACTTAGATAAGTTTGTCATCGTCTTCATTGATGACATTCTTATCTACTCAGGAACTCAGGAGGAACATGCTGAGCATCTCAGGACAGTATTGCAGATTCTTCAGCAGAGCCAGCTGTATGCAAAATTCTCAAAATGTGAATTCTGGCTCGATCAGGTGTCTTTTCTAGGTCACATCATCTCCAAGGAAGGGGTGATGGTAGACCCCAGCAAAATAGAAGCAGTAAGTAACTGGATCAGACCGAAGAATGCCAGTGAGATCAGAAGTTTTCTGGGTCTAGCCGGTTACTACAGGAAGTTCGTAGAGAATTTCTCCAGAATAGCCTCCCCACTGACAGCTCTTATCAGAACGAACAAGAAGTTTCAGTGGACAGAGGACTGCGAGAACAGTTTTACAGAATTAAAGAGAAGATTGACTAGTGCTCCCATCCTGACTCTTCCCGAGACCACTGACAGCTTTGACATATATAGCGATGCATCTAAATTAGGACTTGGAGCAGTGTTGATGCAGAATGGCAAGGTTATTGCCTATGCCTCTAGACAACTCAAGGATTATGAGAAGAATTACCCTACCCATGACCTTGAGCTAGCTGCAGTAGTGTTCGCTCTCAAGATTTGGAGGCATTACTTATACGGAGCTCAGTGTAGGATTTTCACAGATCATCAGAGTCTAAAGTATTTCTTTACTCAGAAGGATCTGAACATGAGACAGCGCAGGTGGCTTGAGCTAGTCAAGGATTATGACATTGACATCCTCTACTATCCAGGTAAAGCTAATAAGGTGGCAGATGCACTTAGCAGAAAATCTAGTGCCACCTTACTAGCTTTGTCCACGATGTCACAGCCCCTTCGAAAAGAGTTATCAGAGTTCGGACTGGAAATTTTAGTTGGGCAGCTCTCCACTTTGACATTAGTGTCCACCCTGATTGAAGACATCCAGACAGCACAGGATCAAGATCCTGACCTTCAGAAAAAATCAAGCAGGGGATAGCAGAAGCCGAAAATGGAGAATTTCGCCTATCAGATAATGGGACACTGTACTACGGTGACCGCTTATGTGTTCCGAACCAAGAAGAGCTCCGAAGGAAGATCCTAGAGGACGCACATAGATCTCCTTATGCAATGCGTCCTGGTTCCACCAAAATGTACCAAGACTTCAGGGGACGTTTTTGGTGGCCTGGGATGAAGAGAGACATCGCCAGATATGTCAATACCTGTCTGACATGCCAAAGAGTCAAGGCAGAACATCAGAGACCAGGTGGAGTTCTGCAGCCTATTCAGATTCCAGAACGGAAATGGGAAGATATTTCCATGGATTTTATAGTGGGACTACCCAGAACAACGAATGGATATGATGCAATCTGGGTAATAGTAGACAGATTGACTAAGTCTGCCCACTTCCTAACTATCAGGATCTCCTATTCCATGGAACAGCTAGCTCAGTTATTCCTCAAGGAGATCGTCAGACTACATGGGGTCCCTAGGACTATCATCTCAGATAGGGACAGTAGGTTCACTTCGCACTTCTGGAGTGCCTACAGACAGCACTAGGCACCAAACTGAAGTTTAGCACAGCTTTCCATCCTCAGACAGATGGTCAGATAGAGAGAGTTAATCAAGTACTAGAAGATATGCTCAGAGCTTGTGCTTTAGATTTCAAGGGCAGTTGGTGCAGATACTTGTGCTTAGCGGAATTCGCTTACAACAATAGTTATCAGGCCACTATCGGCATGGCACCCTATGAGGCTTTATATGGGCGGAGGTGTAGATCTCCTATCTGCTGGTACGAGGGTGGTGAGAGGCAAGAGTTAGGCCTACAGACAGATCTTATAGATGATACCACCGTATCCATACAGCAGATCCGCCAGAGAATAGAAACATCTCAGAGTCGCCAGAAGAGCTATGCTGATACACGGCGCAGACCATTAGAGTTTGAAGTTGGGGATACACTATTCCTCAAAGTGGCTCCCATGAAGGGAGTAATGCGTTTTGGGAAGAAGGGCAAGCTAAGTCCCAGATATGTAGGACCATACCCCATCACTAGAAAAGTTGGCAAAGTAGCTTATGAGTTGGAGCTACCTCAGGAGATGTCAGTTATCCATAATGTACTTTCATGTTTCCATGCTGAAGAAGCATATCCCAGATGCCACCCAGGTGATAGAGCCATAGACGGTACAAGTTCGCGAAGATCTCAGTTATGATAGTCGGCCTATTCAGATAATAGACCGAGCAGTTAAGAAATTGCGAAACAAGGAGGTACCATTAGTGAAAGTCATATGGCAAAATCACAGAGTAGAAGAGGCAACCTGGGAACCAGAGGACAGCATGAGACAGAATACCCAGAGTTGTTTTAAGTTCGAGGACGAACTTTTTATAAGGTATGGGGGATTGTAACGCCCGAAATTCTCGAAACTAATTTTAGAAATATCTTAGAATTTATTCCGAATTTATGGATATTTTTATAGAATTTTTCCATAAACGAAAATGGCAAAAGGGATAAAAAGGAAAAAAACACATAAAGGGGATTTGATCCCTAGACCTAAGCTAGAGAGGAGAATGGGGCGGACCGACTAGGATGGTCTTACTTTTGTTAAAATAGATTAGCGGAAACAATAGATAAGGTATATTAGTTAAATTTTTTCCATAAGTATAAAAGGGAACTTAGGGTTTTTTTTATTCATTCTTTCCCTCCATCCTCTCACCCCCCGACTCCCTCTCTCCCTCTCGCGATTTTTTTCTTCCTCTCCGCCCTCTCTCTCGCCCAAGACAAAGGAGAAGCCAAGGAAGGTCTCAGAGGCCTATTCTCTACGAGAATCTCTTAGACGCGAGGAGAACGCCAAGGAGCAAGAAGAACGTCGAAATCGACGTTCCCTCGGGAA
>JAGFNQ010005287.1:276320-377501 GCA_024364735.1 Boesenbergia rotunda
GTTCCTTGGAGGGTAGCAACAGAAGATGGACTGAGATGGTCGGAGTCCCAGAAATCGGTTCAGTAGGGTAGGAGTGATGTTCAAGGGCATTCCTTGAACGGTAGTGACGAAGCTCAAGTGGTCTTGCCTAACTATGTTGTTATAGAATTCTGCACATAGGGTGTTGTTGATTGAATGTGTGCAGAATACAAGGTTATCCAGTTATAGAAGTTAATTGCGGACATTGCGACTGGACAGGATTGGGAAAAGAAATGACGGTTAAGGTAACTTGTCTTAATCGGAACGTAGGTGGTTCGGGCGAATTTGTTACAAAGTTCTAGGGTTGGAAACCTAGGGTCGGGACTGGGCTCGTTACCGAGGTTCGACTGAACTGCTCGGCGTTTCTAGTTGAGAAGAAAGTAAGCAAATTGAGAATAAGAACTTGGATTATAGGAAGAGGCATGATGACATAGAATTTGCAATTAAAGGAAAAAAAATAACAAAAATTAAGTACCCCAAAGTAAATTCATACCTGAGGCATGGTTGAGGCAAGGAAGCTTTAGGTTCACTTGATCCACAAGAATGAGGCAAGGGAAGAAGAAGTGTGAGATGTGGTGTGGGAGGAGAAGGAGACTCGGGTCCCTTTTATAGGGGTTTTATGGGGGGCGCCCGGGAGGTTCCGGGCGCCCTCAACAGGTCACGGACTGCCTAGGGCAGTGAAAAAGTTCTGTGGGCGCCCGAGAGGTCATGGGCTCCCTGATCAAAGCAGGTCAACTGCAGCTTTTGTTGCTTTGACTGGCTAGACGACAGGTTTGTTGATAGGGGCGCCCGACAGGTCACGGGCGCCCTGGTCAAGTAGTTGAATGCAGCCTTTTGGCTGCTTTAATCAGCGTGAGGGACAGAAATGCATAGGGGCGCCCGACAGGTCACGGGCGCCCTTGTCAAGTCGGTCAAATGCAGCTTTTGCTGCTTTGACTGGAGTTGGTATGTTGCAGTATTGTCATGGGCGCCCGACAGGTTACAGGCGCCCTCATGGACTGCTTTCAGCAGCCTTTGACTTTGTGCAGTTGGGGGCGCCGGGACGGTCAGGGCGCCCTAGGTAGCAGCCTTTTGAACGTATTGAACAGGTTTGACTGTTTGACTTCGTTTGACTGTGTTTGACCATGTTTGACTATGTTAATCATAGTTTGACTATGTTAAACACAGTTTGACCATGATTATGAAGGCGTAAGCAAGATGGTTTAATTTGAGCTTAATTTTCCTGTCTCACTGAATCTAGGGTTTTCAAACACGTTAACCTTAAGGTTTTTGTGAGACAGGTAGAGGGTAAAAATTAATTTTGAAAAGGAATTTTAATTTATTTTGAAAATGTTATTTTAGTTTTGAAAACAGATAAATAAGTTTAGAAATTTTGAAAAATAGATTAAGTGATTTTTGAAAAAGAAATAAGTTTTGAAAACAGATTAGAATCTATAATTATTTGAAATTTGAGTTAGATTCGAATTTGACAAAAGATAATTTGAATTTGAATTTCAGAAATTGGCTTCCAGGTCTTGGCGAGGCACAAGGCCTTCTTTGGCCGTAGCCTTATGGGATCATCCACCCTTTCCTTGACAAAGCCTTTTAATGAAATTTCATTTTCAAATTAAATTAGGTCATTTTCTGGTCTAACTAGCTTGGGTCTTGGATCGGTAGCTTCGGCTGGTTTCACCAGTCTAAAGAGACCAAGTAGACTTGATCTTATTAGAGTTGGTTTCCCCAACGTACTATCATCTCACCTCCTCCCAATACTATATTTTCAAGTTTCAAGTAATCTAGTCCTTAAATCTAAGTATTCCTTAAATCTAAGCATGGCAATTTGCAAAAATTAAATAAACAAACAATCAATCAATTAAAAAATTATCTAATTATAAAAATTGTTTTGATTTTGGCTCCCCCTGGACTAAAGCCTCTGTATGGGTTAGGCAAGATGTGAATCTTGTCCTTGGGGATCCAAAATTGATTTGAACCAGTTGGTTTAGTCAGGCACAGTTTTGGCACCCATGCCTGAACCTTAGGTCTTGACTGGTTCAGTACAGCAAAGTAAGATCTTTGCCGAGATTTGGTTCTATAGCCAAGTCCGGATCGGTTTAGAACAGATTTCTGTTTTCCCAGAATCAGATCAAGATTCTTGGAACCAGAAGTGAATCGTTCTAAAGCTGTTCTTAAGTCCTTAACTTGAGTTTTCAGGGAGGAATTCTCTGATTCAAGTTTTTCAACTTGATCAGGGGTTCCTTCCTGAAGTATCTCAGTTAAGGATTTAGAATCAGCTCCCTCTTTCAGGAGTTTTACTTCCTATCGGAGGGACTCGATTCGGAGTTTGGCTTTCGCCAAATCTCGGGATAGATAGGAAATAAGCGAATTCAATTGTAATTTCGAAAAACCCGTTACCCTTATTTCGCCGTCGTCGGAAAATGTCAGCTTGCCGTCGTCCCGGTCTGAGTCTGAGTCAGTTTCGATTTGATCCGAAGCGGTCAGGGCTAGAAGATTGGACTGGGGTGCTTCTTCTTCTTCTTCTGAGGAAGACTCATCCCAGGTTGCTTGGAGTGCCTTCTTCTTTCTGGTCTTTTTGGACTCCTTTAGACTTGGACACTCAGTCTTGTAGTGGCCCTTCTTCTTGCATTCGTAGCAGGTTACGTTGGGCTTGTGTTTGTCAGTTGCTGGTTCAGATGGTTCATCCTTTCTTCGGCTTGTTCTCCGTGTGTTGGTTTGGTTCTTCAACTTTTTGTAGTAGCTTCGAGCTAGCCGGACCAGTTCAGATTGATCTTCTTCTTGATCTTCTGTTTCTGAATCTGAGGTAGACTCGGGTTCAACTTGAGTTTTCTTCTTAGTCATTCTTCCTGTTTTCCCTGCAAAGAAAGCTATACTTTTCTCGGCCAAATTGCAGTTAGTTTGTTCATGCAGTTCAAGTTCAGAGAATAACTCATCTAACTTAATTTTTGAAAGATCTCTAGAGACCTTGTATGCATCTACCATAGATGCCCACAAGGTGGTCCTAGGGAACGCGTTTAGGGCATACCTTATAAGATCACGGTTTTGAACCTGGTGACCTATTGCGTGAAGACCATTCATCAATTCCTGGATTCTGGCATGGAGCTGGGCTGCTGTCTCGTTATCTGCCATTTTGATAGTGAAGAGCTTGTTCAGTAGCAGGTCCTGTTTGCTGATTCTTGTATCTGAAGTTCCTTCGTGGAGCTCGATCAGTTTAGCCCATAGCTCCTTGGCACTGTTGAATGGGCTTACGCGGTTCAGCTCCTCTTTTGTCAGTCCGCATTGAAGAGTCTGAGTTGCCTTGGCGTTAGCTTCAATTTTGCGTTTGAGGGCAGTGTCCCACTCTGAGTAGTTTTGTGGTACGCCATCAGCATTTGTGGGAATCATCAGTCCAGACTGGATGATTATCCACATATCCACCTGGGTTTTCAGGTGGACCTCCATTCGACTTTTCCAGTAAGGAAAGTCTTCTCCACTGAAAAGTGGAGGTCTGGCGGTGCTAAAGCCTTCTTGGATGGCCATTCGTTCTGTAATTAATTAAAAAAAAAGAATATTCCAAGACTTGGTCTTGGATTAGTAGTGCGGGAAGAAAAGAAATAAAATAATTTCAAGGGGTGTTGCACCAACCTTGAAAGAAAAATTCGAACGAAAATTTAAAAAAAATTGAGAGAGAAAAACGAAAGAAATCCGAAAAATTTTCAAACTGGTGGTTGCACCAAGTTTGAATTCCCCGCTCTGATACCACTTGTTGGATCGAGAAATGCGAGAGAGGGGGGTGAATGTCGCAAATCGTTCGGATTTAAAAAGAGTAAGTGCGCAGCGGAATAAAACAGAGCAAAAACAACGCTAACACGGTCGTTTTACTTGGTTCGGAGCCTGGGTCGACTCCTACTCCAAGGCCCACGGTCGTTGACCGTTTTCTGCGGGCAATTCTATAAGTTCGTAAAAGTTTACAGGAAAAGATAATAACAAGAACAGTTTAGTAAACCTTAAATACAGCTCTTCGTTACCGACGTCCGGTGTAGATCGAAGTTTCGGAGCAGCGGGACGTCGTCAGCTCGAGTTGGAAGGTTTCTGGAGCGTGTCGCGGAAGCAGAAGAGCGCAGAAGTGTCGCAGTGATTGATGCTCTGAAGAAGGAGGTCGAGGGCCCTTTATATAGGGCCTGGGGGCGCCTTGGTCGACGGGGACGCCCCCCCCCCCCACGTGGCAGCAGATCCGGTTGTTGCTCGGTCGCCGTCTGATCCCCTTATCCTCGGGATCCGGTTTGACCGGGGCGCCCGGATGACTCGGGGCGCCCGCATTGACCGGTCAAAGCCTTATCTGCAGCGCTGAGCTCTCCTCGGTAAGTCTGGCTGGGGGCGCCCGGGACAGCGGGGGCGCCCTGGGCGTGTAGCGCAGACGCGGCTGAGTTGGTTCGCTATGGGGGCACCCGGGACAGCGGGGGCGCCCTGGGTATGTACTGTCGAAGTCTTTCTTGTCTTGTTGTGTTTTGTGTTCACCATGGGGGCGCCCGGGACACTCCGGGCGCCCTGGTCAGCGGTTGCCTCACTCCTTTGAGGCATTCTGAGCTGCAGACACTCGTTCCTTCGGTCCTGCATCCAGGGTTAGTCCAAAACATAATAAAACAATAAAATAATAGGTTATACAGCCTCAGCTGTCTTGGTTCTGACTTTGGTCTCCAAAATGGAGCCCTAGGTCGAACCGACGCCTAATGTTCCCTCAAGGGGAACGCGTCCTCACCTACTCCTCTCGGGAGAATTTACCTGGTGCTAACCGGCTCCTCCAGTTGGACTTTTGCCCAGCAGTCCTTCGCCAGGTCTTGAGGTACCAAGCTGCCCTTCGCTTGGTGCCTAGCAGCCCTTCGCTAGGTCTTTTCTTCTAGCAGTCCTTCGCCAGTGCCTAGCATTCCTTCGCTAGGGCTTTGTCCATTCTGGCAGTCCTTCGCCAGTGCCTAGCATTCCTTCGCTAGGGCTTTTCCATTCTGGCAGTCCTTCGCCAGTGCCTAGCATTCCTTCGCTAGGGCTTTTCCATTTTGGCAGTCCTTCGCCAGTGCCTAGCATTCCTTCGCTAGGGCTTTTCCTGTACACTCAAGAAACTTGTTAGACACCAATTAACCCTTAACTTTTGAACCCTTTTGCCAATATCAAAACACAGGTTTGACTTGGGTGCAATCTGCACCAACACGAACTACTGTCTCAATGATTTCATGGAGGAAACCAAAATATGGATGCTTTAAGCTTAACACAGATGGCTGCTCCAGGGGAAATCCAAGACCTGCTTCATGTGGAGTTATCATCCGAGATCATAAAGGTCATATTATATTAGCAAAAGCTGGAATGATTGGGGTGGGTTCTAATGTTAGAGCAGAGTTAACTGCAATTCAAATGGGTCTAGAGTTATGTATAAGTAATTGTTGTTTTCTAGTTTGGCTTGAATCTGATTCGGCAGTTGCTTTAAAAATCCTTCAATCCTCTACTATTTCATGGGAATATCGTAATCTGATTCTAAAAATCAGATACATTGTGAGGCAGTATCAGGTCCAGTTGACGCATGTGTTCAGGGAGGCAAACGCAGCTGCAAACTATCTTGCAAATCAGGCTTTCAACTTCCCTATGGATAAAACTCTGACTTCCACAGAGATGGATAAAGCTCTCCTTGGCATTTGTAGATTAGATAGAATTGGTTTGCCTTATATCAGGATTTCCAGGAAGTTAATTTAACTGAAATTTCTGCTTCCACCGAGAGGGCTTTCTGTCTTTAAATATGTTCTCTGGAAGGTTGTTGTGGGCTGAGTTTTTGATCTACTCATCATATGTGTTTTGTTTTTCAGTTATTTTCAACTAAGGAATTCCGGGTTTCATCATTAGGGTTTTTGGCCTGCACAATTTTATTTCAAATGTATCAAGTATCAAAGGTGCTAATTTGTTATCCTTTAAGTTTGGCTGCTCATGAGATACATGGTTTTCAGGTATTATATGAGGTTTTTTTTTATTTGAGGCAAGTGTCAGATTATTTTGAATCTCTTTTATGCAAATGTGACAAATATTAAATGTTTCCAAGGGTTTTTTGATACAATTCTCAGAGATTACATTTAAGAAGCCTATTCAAGTGTGCTAATGTTTGGGATCGCTCTGCATTCTCTGTTTTTATAAGAATTGCTTACCTTGATATACACAAATAATAGCATGATTCTTGAGTGTCAAGGTTGCTTTGATCTTGACAAAAGTTTTGTCTGATGTGCCAAGGTTTTCTCTCGTGCCAAATACTATCTATGTACAGAATCAGGCTTCGTACGACTGGTTTTGATCGTCTGAAACTATTTTGCATTGGGCATCAAATTGGTTTGGTTAAGTGGCCTTTCAATTTTCCTGATCGCAATTACATTTTTGGCTCTTTTGAGTGCCCAAGTTTTCAGTAATTTTATGGATGTCAATTGAATCTGATTTGTAAAATTCTGGCTCGTGGTTACAATAGCGTGCTAGATTTTGCTATATAGATGATGAAAGTAGAATTATGATCAGAATTATTTCTGTGATGTTGTGAAGAAAGGAGATGGTTTTCATTGATTGGCTTAGAAACTGATTCTGCTGATATCTGCGGGCTGATTTTGTTGATCTTGACAAGTCTGATGTGCCAAGGCTCCAGTAAGATTGCTGCTTATCCAAGGTTTTCTCTTGTGCCAAATGCTATCTATCTGTATTCAGAATCGGGCTTGCGTACGGCTGGTTTTGATCGTCTGAAGCTATTTTGCATTGGGCATCAAATTGGTTTCATGCCAGATTTTGATATATAGATGATTGAAAGTAGAATTATGATCAGAATTATTTCTGTGATGCTGTGAAGAAAGGAGATGGTTTTCATTGAATGGCTTAGAAACTGAATTTGCTGATATCTGCGGGCTGTACATTGTTTCCAATCTTTTCTGGTTTGGAATTTTCACGCTGAATCCGCTCAGGAGCTAATCTCAGCTGAGTCCCTGTTATATATAGCTGCTATCAGCATCAGAAGGCTGGAGGCTTGATCTATTGGTTCAAGTTGGGCTGGGTTTTAAGATTTTTGAAATATAGTAGAATGTTTCTTATCTTGTAATCCATTGGATTTTTGTAATACTATGCTTAAAGGTTAGGTTTGGCCCCCTTCAAAAAAAAAAATCTAGGCAACAACAGCTATTCCTTACCAGGGTGGTACTTGTGCTCTATGTGTTTACTTGCCTTATGGACTCATGATTTCTTCGAGTTTGCAACTGCACCATTTTGATCACCACAAAATGTGATTACCTTAGCAAACCAGGAATCACATCGAAGTCCATCTTAAGGTTGCTGAACAATGTAGCTCTTTTGGATGTCTGAGAGACTGCCAACCATCCAGTTTCTATGGTAGAGTCCATCACGCAGTCGCTGCATGACACTCTCCCATACAATGGTTCTACCTCCCAAAAGTAAACACAAAACCCTAAGGAATACTTATAATTGCCTCTTATCTTGATTGGAATTCTGTATCCATATAACCCACAGGAGATTGTGTTGGTGCAGGAAGCACCATATCGAACCTTGTTTTGATATTGGCAAAGGATTCAAAGTTAAGTTTGTTTGTGATCTAACAATATTACTCAAGTGTGCAGAGACAAAGTCCTAGCGAAGGAATGCTAGGCACCTGGCGAAGGACTGCCAGGATACAAAGCCCTAGCGAAGGACTGCTAGGCACCTGGCGAAGGACTGCCAGTATCCAAGCCCTAGCGAAAGACTGCTAGGCAGCTGGCGAAGGACTGCCAGTATCCAAGCCCTAGCGAAGGACTGCTAGGCAGCTGGCGAAGGACTGCCAGTATCCAAGCCCTAGCGAAGGACTGCTAGGCAACTGGCGAAGGACTGCCAGTATCCAAGCCCTAGCGAAGGACTGCTAAGCAACTGGCGAAGGACTGCCAGTATCAAAGCCCTAGCGAAGGACTGCTAGGCAACTGGCGAAGGACTGCCGGTATCCAAGACCTGACAAAAGACCATCAGGCAAAAGTCCAACTGGAGGAGCCGGTTGGCACCAGGTAAATTCTCCCGAGAGGAGTAGGTGAGGACGCGTTCCCCTTGAGGGAACATTAGGCGTCGGTTCGACCTAGGGCTCCATTTTGGAGACCCAAAGTCAGAACCAAGACAGCCAAGGCTGTGTAAAATTAACTTATTAATTGCTGTTTTGGACTAACCCTGGATGCAGGACCGAAGGACTGTGTTTCTGCAGCTCAGAGAGCCTCAAAGGAGTGAGGCAGTAACTGAGCAGGGCGCCCCGGATGTTTCGGGTGCCCCAGAGTCAACCCAAAGTCAGCAGAGCAAGTAAACGCCCCGACAGCAGCACATTTGGGGGCGCCCCGGATGTTTCGGGCGCCCCGCGCGCGTCGGGCGCCCCGCGAGTCGCGGGCGCCCACTGTGCCACGCCACTGGCAGCTGCAGCAGCTCACCCTCGTGAAGAAGATGAAGCCTTGACCGGTCAACCCGGGCGCCCCGCGCGCGTCGGGCGCCCCAGTCAAAGGTGATCCCGAAGAAGCAGAGATCAGCCTTGACCAGAGGGCTCGCCGGATCGAAAGCCACGTGGGGGGCGCCCCGAGCATCCCGGGCGCCCCCAGCCCTATATAAAGGACCCTCGACCCTCTTCTTCAACAATCAATCACTGCGACTTTCATACGCTCTTCTGCTTCCACGACACGCTCCAGAAATCTTCCATCTCGAGCTCTGACGACGTCCTGCTGCTCCAATACTCCGATCTACACCGGACGTCGGTAACGAAATATTCATTTAAGTTTACAAAGCTAATTCTGTAATACTTGTGATTGTAAACTTTCTCGAATGTATAGAATTGCCCGCAGAAAACGGTCAACGACCGTGGGCCTTGGAGTAAGAGTCGACACAGGCTCCGAACCAAGTAAAACGACCGTGTTAGCATTGTTTTTGTGTCTTATTTCCGCTGCGCACTAACTTTTTTTAAATCCGAACGATTTGCGACATTCACCCCCCCCTCTCTCGCAATTCTCGATCCAACAGATTGGTCTGCCCGGTAAACCAGCATATAATCTTTAGTCATTCTCAAGCACTAATATATGCTTTTACCACAGTTCAATTTCCTTGACTTGGGTTACTCCGATATTTGTCAATCATGCCCAAGGCACAACAGATATCCGGTCTCATTTTTAGCATACGGCTTCTTATAGTTGATGCTAAAGGAACCGCCATTTCCTACTCTATCTCCTTTGACAATCTAAACATATCTCTTTAGATTGAGTAGCTCCAAAACTGAAAAGTACCAAACTTTTCTTGGAGGTATCCATGCTAAAACAAGTTAGGACAGTGTCTTTTATGAAGCTTGGGATAAGCACATCATCCTTGTCCGGAGATCCCATAGATCTTTGATCCCCAAGGATGTGTCTTACTTTTCCCAAGTCCTTCATAATTATTTGGACAACCATACCCTTACGTCTGACAATATTCCGTCATTGTTGCCAACTAACAAAATATTATCTACGAATAGTATAAGAATACCATCACGTATCTGTCACATTACTTACATACACAAATCTTATCCGTCTTTTGAACAAATCCACATGACTGGATTTTTCTCATCAAACCGGATGTTCCTTGTCACAGGTCTTGTAACGACCCGGAAAATTTTCTTAATATTTCTTTAAAATATTAAGCATGTCTAGATAATTTTCCGAGGAACCTAGGAATATTAACACGAATTTTAACCTAGGAATCCATGTTTTTCCAATTAAAATTGGGGAAATAGGCACTAATGGGCCTTATATGGGCTTTCTAGTACCATGATTATTGGTGAATTTTAGGTAAAAATTTATAGAATTATAGAGGGATTTTGATGAGGAATATTAACATAATTATGGGGGAATTTTTAGGAGATTTTCGAAATAATAGGAAAATAAAATAAAAATAAATGGAAAAAAATTAGTGCATGCACCAAGGATTGAACCTTGGATCTCTTGTACAACCATGCATGCTCTAACCAATTCACCTAGCAAGGGAGTGCTATGAGGAAATGAAGTGGATTATGGTTAAGGCTTAGGGGGAAATGAAGAGACATCATGACTCTTCACTTACCCTCCTTGATGAGTTATAAAGAGAGGCATGGGGGTTACTTCTCTTCTTCCATCAAGTCACCTTTCTTCCTCCCTCCTTCTCCATTCTAGCCGAGCACCCCAAGAGGGATTCTCCCTTGGAAAAAAATTCACCTAAGGCTTCATCCCCAAGATCCAAGGCTTCTACAAGGATACAAAGGCTAGGGGTGGTCAAGAGGCAACAAGACTCCATCCTTCTTTCAAATCTAAGGTCTATAATCAAGATCAACCAATGTAAGACTCCCTCACCTGTGCTATAATAGTTCCTTTATGATTTTTAGCATGATATAAAGTTGGTTTTGGGATTTATATTGAAGAAACCATGATGTGTGACCCTATGACTTTCGACCACTAGGGTTTTTGGGTCCAAAAGGATGTTAAAAATATTACTCTTGCTTTCTAATGTTTTTCCATGATGAGTATAAGTTAAAATGAGATTTTGAGAAATTTTGGGGTACCCTAGGATCTCCTAGGGTTTCGGCCAACACCTTGAACCCATGGGTAGGGTTGGATCTAAACCTTCAAGGATGTGTTTTGTGTATTATCATGCCATAAGGGAGATGGAGGGTGACTTATGTGAATTTTCACAAGGCTTTATGATCCTATAACTTTCGGCCAAGTAGGGGTCTAGGGCAAAAAGTTAGGACTTCCCTCAAGCAAGGGTCCTAATGGCCCTATGGTAGGGTATGGTTGGTGTTTAATGTTTGATTGGGGGTTTTCTGGAATTTTTTCATGCACTCATGAACTTGAAGGGTTTCGGCCAGCCTTGTGAAGAAGGGCTAAAGGTTAGGGTTAGCCCTAATCATGAGCCCTAATGGCTTCCTATGGTCTTGTAGGTAATGGGTGGTTGTTTCCTTACCTTATGCTATCTTACATGTTAATTGAATGATGGAACCCTTCCTTATAGGTTTCGGCCAAACAAAGTGGTTTAGGGTTTGAATGGAGTTAGGGTTTGAAGAATGATGGTTTATGCCTTATTATGAAGTATATATATATAAAGGTTCAAGCATGTGGTAGGAATTAAGTTACCTATAACCCTAACCTTAAGCACCATGTTTCATGTTTGTATGTTTATGATTGGATGTCATGCTTATTAGGGTTTAATTATGAATGTCTTGGGTTCTATACCATGCACTTGAATGGTAGGTAGTATGTTTATGGAAGTCCTACTTATGTATGCTTGGGATGAATACCATGCTTATGTACGAAATGCAAATGGTTACCTTATGTATCATGATCATACAAACTCTATGGATTAGGATAATTGCCTATGCAAACATGTCATGTTCAATGATTATAATGCAATGTTTACCTTATATGCCATGATCATGCAAGCACTAGGAATAAGAATGATGTTTATGTAAGTAGGCCATGTTCTATGAATGAAGATGCATGTTATGTTTATAAATGAAGATGCATGTTATGTTTATGAATGAAAGTGCATGCTATGATTATGAATAAAGATGCATGCCATGTTATGAATAACGGCACGGTTGATGGTCGACGGTACGACGATTTTGAGGACCGGTAAATGGGCCGGTAAATGGGCCGATAGACGGGTCGGGTCGTTACGCATGCCATGTCTTATGAATGGAAATGCATGCCATGTTTTATGAATGAAAATGCATGCCATGTTTATGAATGAAAATGCATGCCATGTTTATGAATGAAGATGTATGTCATGTCTTACGAATGATGAAGCATGTAAAGTATTTTACTTTATGAATGGGCTTGTACCGGACCGAAGTATGGGTCCAAGGGATGGGCACCTTAAGAATGCCCCGGTTCTGGACTACCGACTATGCTGTCCACAGTTCTGGCACTACCGAAGCTGTGCAACAGGGATGGGCACCTTAAGAACGCCCCGGTTCTGGGACTACCGACTATGATGTCCTTACCCTAGTAGGTCGGGGCTCGCGACCTCGTATTTACTAGGGATGCGCGCTTATGATGTATGTATGTGGTACAAGCCGGGGACCCCAACAATGTGATGATTATGTTTAAGTATTTAAAAGTATGATTTTAAAAGTTAAGCATCCTTATGTATATGCATTAGACTCATGCATTCATGTTATGCATTATGCCATGATAGTAATGTCTTATACTTATGTTTCATGTCAAGAAATATGCATGACAGTAAACGATTTATGCTTATGGGTATGTTAAGAAGATGTCCATATGATATAATAGAAAGCATGCCTATGTTTATGCCATACAGGTTAGTTCATGCTTTATGTTTATGTTTATGCCATGTATCATGCATGTTAAGAATGTTTCTTTATGTTTATGTTTATGCCATGTATCAAGCATGTTAAGAATGTTTCTTTATGTTTATGTTTATGTCATGTATCAAGCATGTTAAGAATGTTTCTTTATGTTTATGTTTATGCCATGTATCAAGCATGTTAAGAATGTTAAGAATGTTTCTTTATGTTTATGTTTATGCCATGTATTATGCTATGCTAAGTTGAATTATGTTCATGTTATGTCACGTATCATGCCATGTAAGTTTATTTATAGTTATGTTCAAGCATAAAGTTATGTTTATGTTTCATGTGCTTATGATTAAGTGATGAATGGTTTTAGTGAGTAGGAAAGAGTCTTACTAAGCCGACGTGCTTATAGTCTTATTTCCTTATACCGCAGATCACGCAAGGGGACAATAAGGAAGCGGCAGGAGGACAAGAATGTGTGTGTGTGATAGTGACTTGGCCACGAAAATAATATGTTTACCGGTCTTATGCTAGAACTTTATGTTTGCTACTTATGTGTTTGAATAATGACTTATGCGACTATATGACATGGTGCTAAGTATGACATGATGCTAAGTATGATATGATGCTAAGTATGAAGTTAATATGCCAAGTTCTCATGTCATTATGTTAGGAATGGTAGTAGGGCATGTATGTGTAAGTCTTAAAGTTATTCCGCTGCCTTATGATGTCTACATGCCCTAAGTATGTTAACGTAATGCCGCTTTATGGAAAGAAAAAAAAAAAGCGGGCGTTACAAGTCTAGGGATCCGATTCATGTTCACCAAGGAGCCAGTCCATAGACTCTCCAAGAACACAAAACCTTTAGGTTGACTAACAACCCTCCCACTATGATAAGGTACCCCTTGTGTATCTTCTGTAACACGAGGTGCAGTGCCCTGTGGTATTTTTTTTTGTACAGTTGGTACTAAGATCAGAATATCCCCTTATTTAATTTACTCAGAATAACTCTACTCATGGGCTTGTGGTTTATTTCATAGTCCTTCAATCATTCGTACCAACGAATATCCTCTGATCCTTAGGACTACTAAACCACCTTTTGTTCCCTTAGGATAGCCTACGAACATATGCACTAGATTCCAACTTATCAGTGTCTCCCTTTAGCACATGTGTTGAACTACCCATAATCTGAACATATCTTAGACTAAGCTTTCGCTTAGTCTATATTTCTATGGTTTTAAGAGACTATTGAGCTAGATAGTATCAAGCATATGCACCGTCGTATCCAGGGCACATCCCCTTGAACAAATCTGGCTAATCTCAGAGTGACTTATCATCTTCCTAACCATTACCTTAAGAGACATTCTTCCTTCCATGTATTGCACCGCTCTGTTGGGGCACACCATGTACAGTGAGCTGGGATCGAATCCCAATTACTGATAAGTAAGTCCTACAACTATCTCTAGAGGTGCTTGTCACTATGATCTAATCGTAATGTCACCATACTTTTACTCTGATGTATCTCTGCATCAGGCTTGAATTCCTTGATCTCATCAAAGTATTCAGTCTTGCAGTACATCAAGTAAATGTACTTTGACCCTTGAATAATTTGTTTACAAAATAGACAAAGTCTTCAAGGCTACCTCTATTCTAGATAGACTAAGGGCCTTTACTTATCAGATTGAACCAACTTCTACATACCTTTGGCTCTATGCCCCTAGGCTTAGAAAAAGCCTCTTTGTCTTTTTAACCATCCAAGTAAGATTCAAAGATTTTAAGAAAGACATGTCTTCCACCACCAAGGGTTCATTGACTATCAACCTTTGAATCCCACTAAAGGTTAATAAGATCAAGCTTTAGAGCCAAAATATATGTTTGGTTCTTCTTTAAAGGAACCTTTCTCTTACTTTAGTTAAAATAATAAGCTATTAAACATCTAATTGCATCATGGGAGCTTTTGGTTTTTAAGCTAATTGCCTATCTATGCACTTTAACAGATAATCCTTCTATTCTACTTTTAACAAATAAAAGTAATAGAATATCTTATTCCAGAAACTGAACAAAAGTTCTTTCCAAAAATTAATTACATAAAGACAATCTCTATAAAACCAAAACAATATCATCCTATGCTAAAGACATAAATGAACAAATAAACTCCCACTGCAAAAGTCATCTCCATAGCCTATCCATGTAGTCAGTAATATCCTCCTCAGCTAGCCGTCGGGTTTTCTGGAACCCCTGCACAAAAATGCATACATGATTAGTGGCCTCCGTATCTACACACCAGGTACCGGTAGATATCACCGCTAATCATGTTACAATGACAAAAGAAGAAAATATACCTGAATTATTACCCTGATGGCGGGGACAGTCCACCTTCCAATGTACTGACTGCTTGCACACAAAGCACTTGCATTTCGGATTCTTTATGCATCCCTGAGGTCCCTGTAATCCTGCTACTTTTTTTTCTCTAGCATGTTTCTTCTTCTTCTTTCCTTTCGGTTTAGAAGTAGAAACTTCTTGAGTAATGAAAGTCTGTGAAAGAGAAAACGCCTCTGCCGCCTCAAGTTCTGTTAGAAGTTCTGCCCACGAATATGAACGTTTGTCCATATTGTAGCTTAGGCGAAACTTCTCAAAACTTTGTGGTAGAGATTGGAGGATCAGATCGACATGGGTTTCCCCATTGATTTGTGCTCCAAGGATTTCCATCTCTTTCAGCCAAGCCATAATTTTGAGGACATGTTCCCTTACGGGCATACCCTCAACTAGGATGGTTGTTGTTAAGTTCTTCATTACCTCTTGCCTAGCGGCCCGATTACTTTGCCCAAAGTGTTCGTCGAGTTTGGATGTTTTATCACTGGTAATGGAAGAAGCCATTTCCTAAAATATTCAAACTCCTCTTCAGTATTAATCTTGCTAGGCTTTTCGGCACAGAACTCAACAAGATTACTTTTAGGTTCCTCGGTAGTAAAGACAAATTCCATATTTAATTCCCAATCCATATTGTTATTAGGGGCATTAATTTGATTTTCTCTTTCAATTAAAACAAGTGGGTCTAGATCCATTTAAAATACCTGAGAATCACAACAATCACAACTTTAGTTTTTGAAAATAAATTGACACATCAAAACAATAAATTTCCGAAAACCGCCAATACCTCAAAACACCGAGAATTTCACATGCCACGATGGTGTGGATGTATACGAATTCTACATTTGTGAGAGGAGGTTTTACCCATTAATTTTACTATCTTGCCATCCTAACTTTCTGACAAGTAAAATTAATAGTTGGTCCTCTTCGACCCTACAAATATTAGCAGTGACCCGATGGGGAGGATACTATTATTTGTATCTAAGTGTTTACCATTACACGACACTGAGAAAAATTATTTTCGATTATGTGTCTTCCGATGGGGAAGTACACACGCTCTTCAATAATTTCCTATAGTCTTTTCTGACCTAGTGATCCGCAGAACAAGCCCATCCGATGGGGTGGAAGGCACTCAGAGCCGACGCGCAGACTTGTTCGCATCACTTATCAGATTGTAATGGAGGCCACGGGACCCTTAGGGTCCCTCTCCCACTTAGTTATTTACGTTGAGGTTTTTCACATGCACACACACACGACAAGCACATAAACCAATATAATAGACAATGAAAAAAATCCTAGATTTTTCCAACTATTATGGCCTTGGTCTCCAATGCGCCTCCAGTCGTGTCGTCACCTCGTCCACTCCATCCTTTCCATCGCAAGCCACCATGAAGGAGTTCCCGAGCCGAGATGACTAGTTACTTATTTACATCCATTGATCCTATACTCCTCTAGGGAGTGTACATGTCATCTAAGTCAAAAATAAATAAGAGCTTGACTAAACAAGTGTCATATTTAATTACAAAAATTAAATAACTAATTTAGCCTCGTCAACCCCGAGGATTCAATTAATTACACAACACACAATCAATCACATACAATAACCATAATAGCCATAATAGTTGGAATCTAGTGCCTGCAACATAAAGTTAGCCTACTCACATCCAAAAATTATCCAGCAAAAATAATGTACATGATAATGTGTATAAAAATAACCAAATTGTAAACACACAAAATCGGAAACCTCGCTCTGATACCAATTGTTGGTATGGCTTGGCGGTTTCACAAGCAACCACGGGGTCGAACATGAGAGACCTCTCTATGTCTACGGATTAAAAATTTAATCCGAATAGAGACCCGTCTCCCATACAACCATCTCATCGTCATGTTAATTAATCCAAGTCACAACTTAGCCAAAACCAAGGTTAAGGCCTTGTAACTTTCCGAATTAATCGACCGTGAAAAAGATGACGAATGGATCGTCGGTCTTGTGTTTATAATCGGGGTCTATGACATAAATTATTTATCAAATTAATTATCAAATAATTAATTATGATAATTAATTATCAAATAATTAATTATGATAATTAATTATCAACATGCAATGATAGAAAAATAAAAGCAAGAAAGTAACATGAAAACAAGAGGAGCTAGGGAGAGTTATACCTCGCCTTTTACCTCGCAGTCTTCTACCTTATAACCCTCCCCTCCTGGACGTCGTGTGGGCGACGAGCTACCAAGACACGGAGTCACCGAGGCTTGCCAATTAATCCTTCTTCTTGTCTCTTCCTTTCTTTGCGCCAACCAAAAGGAAACTCTAGAATTAGGGTTTCAATGCCGCCGACCACCCTTCAAGGAAGAAGAAGACTTTGTGGAGAAGAAGTGCTCCTCTCCCTCACATACACCCTAGACAACCCTTCCTTCCTCTTCCTATCTCACGGCTGCAATCTCGCAAGGAAGAAGAGCTCCTCCACTTTCTCCATTTTCCGGCGACAACACCAAAGGGAGAACCTTACTTCACCGCCGACCACTCTTTCCTCAACTTGATTCCGCACGCCACAAAGGAAGAGAACACCTCTCCTTGTCCAGCGAGCATCAAGAAGAAAGAAGAAAAGAGAGGGAAGAAGAGAGGTGAAGAAAAACAATGGTTTTTCTCACCTCCACCGCCGGCGCCACCTTTCTCCCTTGCGCCGGCAAACCACACCTCTTCCCTCCTCACTGCACACCAAAACCGGCAGAGGAGAGCTCCACCAGTAGCTGTTGGTTGCTGGCAACAATCTAGAAGAGAAGAGAAGAAGAGAGGAGGAAGAAAACCCCTCCTTCTTGTCGCCCGGTTTGCCCTAGGGGAGAGGTGGGAGAGAAGAAAGGAGAAGAGAGAGAGAGAGGGGTTTTAGGGTTTTAATAATTGGAATAATTTCTAATTAATTATGGATTAATTGGCCTTGTATCATGACTCCTATGGGTTATTTATAGAGCTAAGATAGGGACCATGAGGAGGAGTTGGTTCTTAGCCCGCTAATGGATCCAAACCCGATCCATTAATGGAGATCCATTCCACTAAAGGATCTCATTGAACTTCCTCACCAACCCTCATATTTTCATAAGAGCTCCACCTATTATGAGTCGTCCATCTCCCCGTGTTTAAGATATCGAATGCCCGATAATTAATTTAAATTACTGACAATTAAATTAATTATTCTCTCGATCCTTGATTAGTACCACTCAACCTTTTCATCATGTCGGACCATAGTCCACTTGCAAGATTTGACATGACGATGCTTTTGAGATCACCAAGGGGGCATCATCATCCTGACTCACCAGGACACGGATTCCGTCAATAATCAATGACACACCATGCAGATAAAATTATTTCCTAACTTACCGGGCCTATCGATCTATCAGAATAGATCTCGCTCATTGGTAAATCAAAGTAATAATTAATTAACTACATGTGCCCGTTATTATTTTGAGATTTAGAGATCGTACTCCATAATATAATCCAAGGTATAATCCAATTTATGAAGTCTGTACAAAATTGGATGACCTCTCTTTTAGTCATACTCAATGCACACAAAGCGCACTAATGTAATTCTATGGTTAAGACAAACCACAACTAATACACTACAACCATCCCGATGGTTTGTCCAACTCTATCTTGGTTGTGAGCCTCTTTTTTATACTTCTGCAAGAGACTTGATAACATGATCTTTTGTGCGACACCGCGCATCATGTTATCTACAATGCCAAGTATGAGACATTTTGTGCACATACTAATATACATATGCACTATGTGATTTTGCGATTCTCTTTAAAATATAAATGTATTCTAATCAAAAGAAAGACTTTTAGTATACATCCTAACAAGATGTTGGTCTGACCTAGGGTTTCGGTCGAAATCTAAATGTCAAGACCAGATAGCTTGAGCTGTCAAATGCATTTTCATTTGATATTATATATTTGTTTGTGTTTTCCTAACTCTGTGGTGCAGATAAACACAAGTTAAAGACAGGCTAGAAAAAATGCTCTAGGTGCCCAGAGCTAGTCCAGGCACTCGGACCAGTTGTGGCTCAGCCAAGAATAGCTGAGCTGGAGCATAGCGATTGGCAGGACCAATTGTGACTTGGCCAGGAGCGCCCGAGTTGGAGTGCAGCGATTGGAGGGTCCATGTCATAGTCTAGGCACCTAGGAAGCACCCAGGTGTGGATAAACTTGATGGACTAAATTTTGACGAGGCGTCACCACGTCAACACCACTAGGGAGCCCGTACTAGGATTAAGTACTCGGGAGGGGCTTTATAAGCAGGTTCGACCAAAGCCTTCAGACAATAATTTTCTATGACCTTTACTCTTGTGTGCTATTCAAAAAACTGCACTATGACACTGTAACACTCTGACAATGACGCTCAAGCCTCGATCTCCTAATTGTCGGTATTTTTAATTCATGCAAACTGTACGTTCAATTCATATATTTGTAAACTTTGCGGATGGATAGTGATTGTCCACAGTAAGCGATAAAGGATTACAAGCCTTGAAGTATGAGCCGTTACAGACTCCGAACCAAGTAAAAAGAAACGTGTTAGCATTGTTCTTTTTTATTTTTTGTTGTATGTTAACTCTTGTTTTTCGAAAAATGTGAAAAGTCGCGAGCGCTATTCACCCCTCTTTAGTGCATTTTTCGATCCTTCACCCCCTTAGGTTATAATATTATAAACAATTTTAGATGCTAATGAAGTATATTATATATATTTAAGATTTATATAATAAAATATTAATTTTTAAAAATAAAAATAATCACAAATCGAGGTGCTTTATGCATAGGAGGCACCTCAATCAATATTTTAAAAAAAATGCACTCGAAGCACCTCCAATACGCATCGAATCATGCACAGGTGCGTGACAAAGGGTTCACACCAATCGATTATAAGGACTTGTTATGTTGCACACTTTATGCTGCATGAGTATCTAGTGTAATTTTGTTATTTTTTTTAAGCTCGCGATTATGCTAATTAGATTTTATATTTAGGATTTAGGGATTGAATTAAAATATTAAGAGTAAAAAAAAATTCAAAACAAATTTTTTTGATATGTTTACGGAGTGTATGATGAGGTGCTTACGGAGTATACGACGTAAATGATGTGACATATCAAATCTTTCTCTATATATAAATAAATAATTAATGTTATCCTATTTATTTTGTAGTGTTCACTTTTGTAAGTATCAAATATATTTTTTTATATTTTTTAGAACTTATGATTTAAAATTTAGAATTGGAGTTTGAATTATAATTTTTAAGTTTTAGAAATTTTAAAAAAATAAAAAAATACACGAGGCTCACAAAGGGAATATCCTAAGATAAATAGGATATCAAAATTATACATATGAGCTAAATGAATAAAAAGATCAAATACTAATAGATAAAGAAAATATTGTATCAGGTAATGGATAAATCTGAAATGATTGATCTGGTTTTACTGAAATTTTTTATCGGTCGACAGGGTAAATCAGGAAACGATCACGGTGGGTGGCCTAGAAATCCAACGTCCTAGGATTTGTACCCCATTTGAAAGAATTTTTTTTTATAAAATACGTCATAGCTGAGAATCAAATCACGGATGCTTAGATGCGACTAATTGCCGCTGCACCATTGTTGGAGGCAAATACTATAGATAAAGAAGCAAATAGAGCAGGTTGATTACAAGAACTAGACAAGAAACAATTTCATAGGATTCTCTTGTTTAAGTTCACCTTCTCTGATCTGCCTAGCCACTCAAGATGGGAAAAGCCATTTGGAGTTTCCTAAATGTGACGTACATGATTAGCTAGATCGACAGATTAAACTGGGAGTTGGACAGATATATATAGATATAGATTCAATTGAGAAGGAATTAACCATAAAAAAACTAAACATTTGGAGGAACATAGTGTAGAAGTTTGCAATGAAAAATGAGCTAAAACCTTTATAAAAATGATTAACGAGGTTTTGTCAATCTCGGACGACCGGTCCGGTCCCACGAAAGTTTTCTACCGGCCACCAGAGTAAATCAGAAAGTGCTCGCGGTGGGCGTGTTAGATCTCTAGCATGAAATACAAAAACAAACAGTAAACACTTACTGTGATCGGCGGGAAAGAAAAGTGGAGAAGTTGTCGTTGGCAAGAAGGTTACGACACGAACACTTCTCGGCGATTCCACGAACCAAATCTCTCTGTTCTCTTCTCGCGATGAACCCTTCTCTCATTGCTTGCGATCAACTTATCATCTTGCACTTGGACTCTATTTATGAGAGGAGAGAGTCTTTTCCTCTACCTCCATCAATGGAGGAAGGTGAATGGGTATCTCTTCCCATTCCACCATTAATTGAGGATGATGAAGGTGAAGGGATGCCCTTTCACCTACCCAATTCCAACATCTCCCACTCGTCCAAGTCAATCCATAAAGGTCATCTATGTTGGGTTCTCCCGACACAAAACAAAAAAAAACGCAGTGGAAACAAGAACCCACGAGCGATCCATGCGAAAGAAAACTCGTACAAAGCTATCTATCTAATAGATTTATCTACTGTTTATACCTTTGAAGTGTGCCCTTCGGTTATCCCGCTCGTCCAAGATGCGCCGGATCTCTTGCACGTTCAGACGTCCGTGCCTCTATTCGTATCCACACGGACACAATCTCTCAACTTCGGGAGAACTACCTTAGTTGTGCTAGAAACTTGAGGTAGCTCGAAAATACCAAGAACCTTACAGTAAGGTTTTCGGCCAATAGTGGAGGAGAGGAAGAAGTGAAGAAGGAAATGGGAAAAGCTAAGGCAAGAAGAAGGAGAGCTCATCCAAAGTCACAAGGCCCTCTTTTATAATCATCCCATGAATATGAAGAGGTTTGTGTCTCTTTGGCTTCCCAATAAAGAGCACATCTTTTCATGTGGTTCTTCATCCTTTCCCATGCAAGAAAAGAATTTTTTCATCCAATGAAAAGAGACTTTTCTCTTTCCTCCATGCAACTCCGACCGGGCCTCTCGGGCTTCCGACTCGGTCTCCCGACCAAGTCTCCCGAGTGGCGAGCTCCCGACCCAGTCCGCCGAACAACGACCCAGTCTACCGAGTTCCAACTCGGTCCACCGAGCTCCGACTCGGCCCGCCGAGCTCCGACTCGGCCCGTCGAGCTCCGACTCGGTCCACTCTCGAGTTCCCAACTCGAGCCCCCCGAAACTGACCTCCCGAGTTCCCAAGTCGGGCTCAGATCTCCCGAGTTCCCAACTCGGGCTCAGATCTGCCGACCAACTTTCCCGAAGCATTGTGTCCTTTGTGTGTGACCCAATAGGTTCTCGTGATGTTGGCAATGCACCTAAACACTTTAGACACATAAGCAATGAGCGGCATCTAGCAATGCATCATTGCTACCCAAGTAACAAGAAAAGTCGAGATCTGACTAAACCTCCGTGACTATGATAGTATATGACCTTGTCCTTCTATCCTTGATATCTAGATTAACCAATGAGGCATAGACCGTGTCATCCTCAATCAATCTTGTGTTTCTTGATCCCCGAGTAGACTCACTCAAACAAATGAGCTCAATATCTCATATTGACTCATTTGAGCATGGTCATGCGTTTCAGTAGTCCTACTCGATCAAGGGGCCCACAGATATCACTCCCGTCATATGGGAGGGATAGATCACATCTACATCACTCACATCCCTCCGCATAATTCATTACATACCCAGTGATCGCCTTTATAGTCCACCCTGTTACGGGTGACGTTTGACGATACCAAAGTACATAACTCCTTATGTAGGGAACCGTAGTGACTTCAGGTCTAAGGACTATTCATACCAATAGTCACATGAGAAAGTCTATGACACTCATATGACAATCTATGAAACTTTCTCATGGCGGGTCATTCAGTATACATTCTCCAATGTATACCCATGTGTCAACTTGATATCACATATCCATGACTTGTGAGCTCAAGTCATCAGTTGACCTATATGCTAGTCTCAATGCATCAATATTGTCCCTGAATAATTGATGCTTGACTAGGAATAACTTAGTGTAGTGTTCTCTACATTATCTCACTATCGATTCAACCAATTGATATAATGTAGATAAGAACCTACTACACAAGGACATTATTATACTTAGTCATTCGGCACAGAATACAAAGTAAGTATAATAACCAAACATGCCTTTATTAATAATAGAATATGATACAAAATGCCCCTAGTCAATCATCACATAATTGGCTCTAGGGCTCCTACTAACAATCTAGTCACAAAGACTATGTATGAACATTCAATTCACACTTCAGGGAAAATGGTTCGTGCGACAGCAAGCACACTGAGCAATTACTGCTAAGAAAGTTGTTACACTTAATTTAACTGCTCTATAGAACGAATCTGAGACATTAATAACTTGCCTTTACTCCAGATTAAATATTTACATCAATATGAACATCTCTAATCCCTCATTTGACTAGTATGTCAAGAGCATGTTCAACATCTCTATTCAAAATATTTATTCACAATCACATTTTAAGTACTTAACAAAAAAATGTAACTGGTCGACCGGTGAATAAATATTATAGATGTAAATCAATTTTAATCTTCCTTTTAAGCTAGAATCTATTCATTTTAATCCGTCGCTTTTCTAGTTATGCTCCATAGACCGAATCATCCATAGTCAATAGGATACACACTAAAGTAGCAGACACCGATTAGAACTTCAAGTAGACAGCCAAATAGTCACTTAGGGTAAGGTTGAGATTAACTTATAATCTCAAGGGCCTCACACAGTAGAGAAGCAGGGGTCCATTCTCCTACTACCCTTATTGTCGCTATAGCACATGTGGTATGAATTACATGCTACGATATTATTTTCTTTACCAAAAAGAGTGTATGTTTTTCTCAAATATTTAACATCGTATAGATTTCGATCTAGACATATCTCATGTCTAATCCGAATTCAACTTATGAATTCTAATCTAGCCTTTAACAGGTTTAATAAATGATCGGTACATTTAGTTCGATCATTACATAAATGATTTCATCTTGATACAAAAATCAAGGCGACATCAACTTACGAGTATGTCTCTATTTACAACTACATAAGTTGTCTCATAAGTAATGGTCTTACCTCTATTTATACTCAACAAATAGAGACGATTGTCCATGTGAATGGATCAATCTCAGCCTGCTAACATGCTCATCGAGAATTTTATCCAAATGTAACAAATACATTTACACTAAATAGATCATGACATTTCATATATATATATATATATATATATATATATAACATGGTTAATTGCTTCCCATAATTCATTAGGGTCCATCAGCCAGATTATTAGGAACGAAACAACCAAATTCAAGTACGTTTCTGAGCAAATTGAGTATCCATGACCAGAAATTGAGTATTCAGGTACGAGACTCCCTCTTTAGTTCTCAATGGCTCAAAAAATCAAGTACAATTGGCTCAGAATCAGGTATATATTCAAGAGAATGAAGTACTATTCTCAAAAAATCAGGTTCACATTCCCTTGTTTCTTGATAATATAATAAGGATTAAGGTTCATGACACAACTGCTCCAATAAGTGCTTCCCATGATCGATTAGGGCACATCTTCCAGATTATTAGGTATACAAAATACACAATAAAGTTTTATGGTTATCATGACCATAGACAACCTAGCATGAGAGTGAATACCTTAGAAGTAGAAGAGAAAAATGCATCAATCTGTCTTTCACATTACCTTACGTGGTGTACACCTACAATCAAATCCTATAAGGGGTTGGTGAAGGTCAGTTTTTTTTATTTATCGACATATATTCTTGTTTCCAAGATAATATGATATGGATTAAAGTTAATTGCTTTCCATAATTGATTAGGGTCCATCAGCCAGATTATTAGGTACGAAACATCCAAATACAAGTACGTATCTGAGCAAATTGAGTATCCTTGACCAGAAATTGAGTATTCAGGTACGAGACACCCTCTTTAGTTCTCAATGGCTCAAAAAATCAAATACAATTGGCTCAGAATCAGGTATATATTCATGAGAATGAGATATTATTCTCAAAAAATCAGGTTCACATTCCCTTGTTTCTTGATAATATAATAAGGATTAAGCTTATTGACACTACTGCTCCAATAAGTGCTTCCCATGATCGATTAGGCCACATCTTCCAGATTATTAGGTCTAAAAAATATACTATAGAGCTTTATGGTTATCATGACCATAGATAACCTAGCATGATAGTGAATACCATAGAAGTAGAAGAGAAAAATGCATTTATCTGTCTTTCACATTACCTTATGTGGTGTACACCTACAATCAAATCCTATAAGGGGTTGGTAAAGGTCAGTTTTTTTATTTATCGACATATTTTCTTGTTTCTATGATAATATGATATGGATTATGGTTAATTGCTTCCCATAATTGATTAGGGTCCATCAGCCAGATTATTAGGTACGAAACATCCAGATTCAAGTACGTTTTTGAGTAAATTGAGTATCCTTGACCAGAAATTTAGAATTCAGGTACGAGACTACCTCTTTAGTTCTCAATGGCTCAAAAAATCAAGTACAATTGGCTCAAAATCAGGTATATATTCAAGAGAATGAGGTACTATTCTCAAAAAATCAGGTTCACATTCCCTTGTTTCTTGATAATATAATAAGAATTAAGGTTCATGACACTACTGCTCCAATAAGTGCTTCCCATGATCGATTAGGTCACATCTTCCAGATTATTAGGTAAGAAAAATACACAATAGAGCTTTATGGTTATCATGACCATTGACAACCTAGCATGAGAGTGAATACCTTAGAAGTAGAAGAGAAAAATGCATCTATCTGTCTTTCACATTACCTTATGTGGTGTACACCTACAATCAAATCCTATAAGGGGTTGGTGAAGGTCAGTTTTTTTATTTATCGACATATTTTCTTGTTTCCATGATAATATGATATGGATTAAGGTTAATTGCTTCCCATAATTGATTAGGGTCCATCAGCCAGATTATTAGGTACGAAACATCCAAATTCAAGTACGTGTCTGAGCAAATTGAGTATCCTTGATAAGAAATTGAGTATTCAGGTAGGAGACTCCCTCTTTAGTTCTCAATGGCTCAAAAACTCAAGTACAATTGGCTCAAAATCAGGTATATATTCAAGAGACTCAGGTAGTATTCTCAAAAAATCAGGTTCAGATTCCCATGTTTCTTGATAATATAATAAGGATTAAGGTTAATGACTCTACTGCTCCAATAAGTGTATCCCATGATCGATTAGGCCACATCTTACAGATTATTAGGTATGAAAAATACACAATAGAGCATTATGATTATCATGACCATAAACAACCTAGCATGAGAGTGAATACCTTAGAAATAAAAGAGAAAAATACATCTACCTGTCTTTCACATTTCCTTATGTGGTGTACACCTACAATCAAATCATATAAGGGGTTGGTGAAGGTCAGTTATTTTATTTATCGACATATTTTCTTGTTTCCATGATAATATGATATGGATTAAGGTTAATTGCTTCCCATAATTGATTAGGGTCCATCAGCCAGATTATTAGGTACGATACATCCAAATTCAAGTACGTTTCTGAGCAAATTGAGTATCCTTGACCAGAAATTGAGTATTCAGGTACGAGACTCCCTCTTTCGTTCTCAATGGCTCAAAAAATCAAGTACAATTGGCTCAGAATCATGTATATATTCAAGATAATGAGGTACTATTCTCAAAAAATGAGGTTTACATTCCCTTGTTTCTTGATAATATAATAAGGATTAAGGTTCATGACACTACTGCTCCAATAAGTGCTTCCCATGATCGATTAGGTCATATCTTCCAGATTATTAGGTAAGAAAAAGACACAATAGAGCTTTATGGTTATCATGACCATAGACAACCTAGCATGAGAGTGAATACCTTAGAAGTAAAAGAGAAAAATGCATCTATCTGTCTTTCACATTACCTTATATGGTGTACACCTACAATCAAATCCTATTAGGGGTTGGTGAAGGTGAGTTTTTTTATTTATCGACATATTTTCTTGTTTCCATGATAATATGATATGGATTATGGTTAATTGTTTCCCATAATTGATTAGGGTCCATCAGCCAGATTATTAGGTACAAAACATCCAAATTCAAGTACGTGTCTAAGAAAATTGAGTATCCTTGACCGGAAATTGAGTATTCAGGTACGAGACTCCCTCTTTAGTTCTCAATGGTTCAAAAAATCAAGTACAATTGGCTCAGAATCAGGTATATATTCAAGAGAATGAAGTACTATTCTCAAAAAATCAGGTTCACATTCCCTTGTTTCTTGATAATATAATAAGGATTAAGGTTCATGACACAACTGCTCCAATAAGTGCTTCCCATGATCGATTAGGCCACATCTTCCAGATTATTATGTATGGATATTACACAATAGAGCTTTATGGTTATCATGACCATAGACAACCTAGCATGAGAGTCAATACCTTAGAAGTAGAAGAGAAAAAAATGCATCTATCTGTCTTTCACATTACCTTATGTGTTGTACACCTACAATCAAATCCTATAAGTGTTTGGTGAAGGCCAGTTTTTTTATTTATCGACATATTTTCTTGTTTCCATGATAATATGATATGGATTAAGGTTAATTGCATCTCATAATTGATTAGGGTCCATCAGCCAGATTATTAGGTACGAAACATCCAAATTCAAGTAAGTGTCTGAACAAATTGAGTATCCTTGACCAGAAATTGAGTATTCAGTTACGAGACTCCCTCTTTAGTTCTCAATGGCTCAAAAAATCAAGTACAATTGGCTCAGAATCAAGTATATATTCAAGAGAATGACGTACTATTCTCAAAAAATCAGGTTCACATTCCCTTGTGTCTTGATAATATAATAAGGATTAAGGTTAATGACACTACTGCTCCAATAAGTGCTTCCCATGATCGATTAGGCCACATCTTCCAGATTATTATGTATGAAAAATACACAATAGAGCTTTATGGTTATCATGACCATAGACAACCTTGCATGAGAGTGAATACTTTAGAAGCAAAAGAGAAAAATACATCTATCTGTCTTTCACATTTCCTTATGTGGTGTACACCTACAATCAAATCCTATAAGGGGTTAGTGAAGGTCAGTTTTTTTATTTATCGACATATTTTCTTGTTTTCATGATAATATGATATGGATTAATGTTAATTGCTTCCCATAATTGTTTAGGGTCCATCGGCCAGATTATTAGGTACGAAACATCGAAATTCAAGTACGTTTCTGAGCAAATTGAGTATCCTTGACCAGAAATTGAGTATTCAGGTACGAGACTCACTCTTTAGTTCTCAATGGCTCAAAAAATTAAGTACAATTGGCTCAGAATCAGTTATATATTCATGAGAATGAGGTACTATTCTCAAAAAATCAGGTTCACATTCCCTTGTTTCTTGATAATATAATAAGGATTAAGGTTCATAACACTACTGCTCCAATAAATGCTTCCCATGATCGATTAGGCCACATCTTCCAGATTATTAGGTAAGAAAAATACACAATAGAGATTTATGTTTATCATGATCATAGACAACCTAGCATGAGAGTGAATACTTTAGATGTAGAAGAGAAAAATGCATCTATGTGTCTTTCACATTACCTTATGTGGTATACACCTACAATCAAATCCGATAAGGGGTTGGTGAAGGTCAGTTTTTTTATTTATCAACATATATTCTTGTTTCCAAGATAATATCATATGGATTAAGGTTAATTGGTTCCCATAATTGATTAGGGCCCATCAGCCAGATTATTAGGTACGAATCATCCAAATTCAAGTACGTGTCTGAGCAAATTGAGTATCCTTGACAAGAAATTGAGTATTCAGGTACGAGACTCCCTCTTTAGTTCTCAATGGCTCAAAAAATCAAGTACAATTGGCTCAGAATTAGGTATATATTCAAGAGAATGAGGTACTATTCTCAAAAAATCAGTTTCACATTACCTTGTTTCACGATAATATAATAAGGATTAAGGTTCATGACACTACTGCTCCAATATGTGCTTCCCATTAACGATTAGGCCACATCTTCCAGATTATTATGTATGGAAAATACACAATAGAGCTTCATCGTTATCATGACCATAGACAACCTAGTATGAGAGTGAATACCTTAGAAGTAGAAGAGAAAAATGTATCTATCTGTCTTTCACATTATCTTATGTGGTGTACATCTACAATCAAATCCTATAAGGGGTTGGTGAAGGTTAGTTTTTATATTTATTGACATATTTTCTTGTTTCCATGATAATATGATATGGATTAAGATTAATTACTTCCCATAATTGATTAGGGTCCATCAGCCAGATTATTAGGTACGAAACAACCAAATTCAAGTACCTGTCTGAGCAAATTGAGTATCCTTGACAAGAAATTGAGTATTCAGGTACGAGACTCCCTCTTTAGTTCTCAATGGCTAAAAAAATCAAGTACAATTGGCTCAGAATCATGTATATATTCAAGAGAATGAGGTACTATTCTCAAAAAATCAGCTTCACATTCCCTTGTTGTTGACAATATAATAAGGATTAAGGTTAATGACACTACTACTCCAATAAGTGCTTCTCATGATCGATTAGGCCATATCTTCCAGATTATTAGGTATGAAAAATACACAATAGAGCTTTATGGTTATCATGACCATAGATAACCTAGCATGAGAGTGAATACCTTAGAAGTAAAAGAGAAAAATACATCTATCTGTCTTTCACATTTCCTTATGTGGTGTACACCTACAATCAAATCCTATAAGGGGTTGGTGAAGGTCAGTTTTTTTATTTATCGACATATTTTCTTGTGTCCATGATAATATGATATGGATTAAGGTTAATTGCTTCCCATAATTGATTAGGGTCCATCAGCCAGATTATTAGGTACGAAACATCTAAATTCAAGTACGTTTCTGAGCAAATTGAGTATCCTTGACCAGAAATTGAGTATTCAGGTACGAGACTCCCACTTTAGATCTCTGTGGCTCAAAAAAATCAAGTACAATTGGCTCAGAGTCAGTTATATATTCAAGAGAATGAGGTACTATTCTAAAAAAATTAGGTTCATATTCTCTTGTTTCTTGATAATATAATAAGGATTAAGGTTCATGACACTACTGCTCCAATAAGTGCTTCCCATGATCGATTAGGCCACATCTTCCAGATTATTAGGTAAGAAAAAGACACAATAGAGCTTTATGGTTATCATGACCATAGAAAACCTAGCATGAGAGTGAATACTTTAGAAGTAGAACAGAAAAATGCATCTATCTGTCTTTCAAATTACCTTATGTGGTGTACACCTACAATCAAATCCTATAATGGGTTGGTGAAGGTCAGTTTTTTTATTTATCGACATATATTCTTGTTTCCAAGATAATATGATATGGATTAAAGTTAATTGTTTCCCATAATTGATTAGGGTCCATCAGCCAGATTATTTGGTACGAAATATCCAAATTCAAGTATGTGTCTGAGCAAATTGAGTATCCTTGACCAAAAATTGAGTATTAAGGTACGAGACTCCCTCTTTTTACTTCTCAATGGCTGAAAAAGTCAAGCACAATTGGCTCGGAATCAGGTATATATTCAAGAGAATGAGGTACTATTCACAAAAAATCAGGTTCACATTCCCTTGTTTCTTGCTAATATAATAAGGATTAAGGTTCATGACACTACTGCTCCAATAAGTGCTTACAGATTATTATGTATGGAAAATACACAATAGAGCTTTATGGTTATCATGACCATAGACAACCTAGAATGAGAGTGAATACCTTATAAGTAGAAGAGAAAAATGCATCTATCTGTCTTTCACATTACCTTATGTGGTGTACACCTAAAATCAAATCCTATAAGGAGTTGGTGAAGGCCAATTTTTTTACTTATCGACATATTTTTTTGTTTCCATGATAATAAGATATGGATTAAGGTTAATTGCATCCCATAATTGATTAGGGTCCATCAGCCAGATTATTAGGTATGAAACATCCAAATTCAAGTACGTGTCTGAGCAAATTGAGTATCCTTGACCAGAAATTGAGTATTCAGTTACGAGACTCCCACTTTTGTTCTCAATGGTTCAAAAAATCAAGTACAATTGGCTCAGAATCAAGTATATATTCAAGAGAATGAGGTACTATTCTAAAAAAATCAGGTTCATATTTCCTTGTTTCTTGATAATATAATAAGGATTAAGGTTAATGACACTACTACTCTAATAAGTGCTTCCCATGATCGATTAGGCTACATCTTCCAGATTATTAGGTATGAAAAATACACAATAGAGCTTTATGATTATCATGACCATAGACAACCTAGCATGATAGTGAATACCTTAGAAGTATAAGAGAAAAATACATCTATCTGTCTTTCACATTTCCTTATGTGGTGTACACCTACAATCAAATCCTATAAGGGGTTGGTGAAGGTCAATTTTTTTATTTATCGACATATTTTCTTGTTTCCATGATAATATGATATGGATTAAGGTTAATTGTATCCCATAATCGATTAGGGTCCATCAGCCAGATTATTAGGTACGAAACATTCAAATTCAAGTATGTTTCTATGCAAATTGAGTACCCTTGACCAGAAATTGAGTATTCAGGTACGAGATTCCCTGTTTAGTTCTCAATGGCTCAAAAAATCAAGTACAATTGGCTCAGAATCAGTTATATATTCACGAGAATGAGGTATTATTCTTAAAAAATCAAGTTCACATTCCCTTGTTTCTTGATAATATAATAAGGATTAAAATTCATGACACTACTGCTCCAATAAATGCTTCCCATGATCGATTAGGGCACATCTTCCAGATTATTAGGTTAGAAAAAGACACAATAGAGCTTTATGCTTATCATGACCATAGACAACCTAGCATGAGAGTGAATACTTTAGAAGTAGAAGAGAAAAATGCATCTATCTGTCTATCACATTACCTTATATGGTGTACACCTACAATCGAATCCTATAAGGGGTTGGTGAAGGTCAGTTTTTTTATTTATCGATATATATTCTTGTTTCTAAGATAATATGATATGGATTAAGGTTAATTGCTTCCCATAATTGATTAGGATCAATCAGCCAGATTATTAGGAACGAAACATCCAAATTCAAGTACGTGTCTGAGCAAATTGAGTATCCTTGACCAGAAATTGAGTATTCAGGTACGTGACTCCCTTTTTACTTCTCAATGGCTCAAAAAGTCAAGTACAAATGGCTCAGAATCAGGTATATATTCAAGAGAATGAGGTACTATTCTCAAAAAATCAGGTTCACATTCCCTTGTTTCTTGATAATATAATAAGGATTATGGTTCATGACACTACTACTCCAATAAGTGCTTCCCATTATCGAATTAGGCCACATCTTCCAGATTATTTGGTATGGAAAATACACAATAGAGCTTTATGGTTATCATGACCATAGACAACCTAGCATGAGAGTGAATACCTTAGATGTAGAAGAGAAAAATGCATCTATCTATCTTTCACATTACCTTATGTTGTGTACACCTACAATCAAATCCTATAAGGGGTTGGTGAAGGTCAGTTTTTTATTTATCGACTTATTTTCTTGTTTCCATGATAATATGATATGGATTAAGGTTAATTGCTTCCCATAATTGATTAGGGTCCATCAGCCAGATTATTAGGTACGAAACATCCAAATTCAAGTACGTTTCTGAGCAAATTGAGTATCCTTGACCAGAAATTGAGTATTCAGGTACGAGACTCCCTCTTTAGTTCTCAATGGCTCAAAAAATCAAGTACAATTGGCTCAGAATCAGGTATATATTCAAGAGAATGAGGTACTATTCTCAAAAAATTAGGTTCACATTCCCTTGTTTTTGATAATATAATAAGGATTAAGGTTCATGGCACTACTGCTCCAATAAGTGCTTCCCATGATCGATTAGGCCACATTTTCCAGATTATTATGTATAAAAAATACACAATAGAGCTTTATGGTTATCATGACCATAGACAACCTAGCATGACAGTGAATACCTTAGAAGTAGAAGAGAAAAATACATCTATCTGTCTTTCACATTACCTTATGTGGTACACACTTACAATCAAATCCTATAAGGGGGTGGCGAAGGTCAGTTTTTTTATTTATCGTATATTTTCTTGTTTCCATGATAATATGATATGGATTAAGGTTAATTGCTTCCCATAATTGATTAGGGTCCATCAGCATGATTATTCGGTACGAAACATCCAAATTCAAGTATGTGCCTGATCAAATTGAGTATCCTTGACCAGAAATTCAGTATTCAAGTACGAGACTCTCTTTTTTGTTCTCAATGGCTCAAAAAATCAAGTACAATTGACTCAGAATCGGGTTTATATGCAAGAGAATCAGGTACTATTCTCAAAAATCAGGTTCACATTCCCTTGTTTCTTGATAATATAATAAGGATTAAGGTTCATGACACTACTACTTCAATAAGTGCTTCCCATGATCCATTAGGTCACATCTTCCAGATTATTAGGTATGAAAAATACACGATAGAGCTTTATGGTTATCATGACTATAGACAACCTATCTTGAGAGTGAATACCTTAGATGTTGAAGTGAAAATGCATATATCTGTCTTTCACATTACCTTATGTGGTGTACACCTACAATCAAATCCTATAAGGTGTTGATGAAGGTCAGTTTTTTTATTTATCGACATATTTTCTTGTTTCCATGATAATATGATATGGATTAGGGTTAATTGCTTCGCATAATTGATTAGGGTCTATCAGCCAGATTATTAGGTATGAAACATCCAAATTCGAGTACGTTTCTGAGCAAATTAAGTATCCTTGACCAGAAATTGAGTATTCAGGTACGAGACTCCCTCTTTGGTTCTCAATGCCTCAAAAAATCAAGTATAATTAGCTCAGAATCAGATATATATTCAAGAGAATGAGGTACTATTCTCAAGAAATCAGGTTCACATTCCCTTGTTTCTTGATAATATAATAAGGATTAAGGCTCATGACACTACTGCTCCAATAAGTGCTTATCATGATCGATTAGGCCACATCCTCCAAATTATTAGGTATGAAAAATACACAATAGAGCTTTATGGTTATCATGACCATAGACAACCTAGCATGAGAGTGAATACCTTAGATTATTAGGTATGAAATATCCTAAATCAAGTATATATCTGAACAAATTTAGTATACTTGTCCGGAATTTGAGTATTCAGATACGAGACTCCCTCTTTAGTTCTCAATGGCTCAAAAATTCAAGTACAATTGTCTCAGAATCAGGTATATATTTTAAATAATTAGGTATTAAATATCCAAATTCAAGTATGTGTCTGAGAAAAATTGAGTATACTTGGCTCAGAATCAAGTATACTCAATTGGGGCGCAAGTTATATTGATTAGGGTACATATTCAATTGACTCAGTTTCAACTATATATTTCCACGAATGAGCTATTTGAACTTACAGGTACATTGGGACGCAAGTTATGCATTAATTAGTATGGGCATGATACAAAGTCAGAAACTATAAACACACTTTAGGGACTTTTGGCCACTTGTTATTGGGGATATTTTGGCACTAACACATGATACAAAGTCAGAAACTATAAATACAACCATAAGTTTCCACTCCATAACCAATTGACTCAGTTGGGGCGCAAGTTATATTGATTAGGGTACATATCCAATTGACTCAGTTTCTACTATATATTTCCACGAATGAGCTATTTGAATTTACAGGTACATTGGGACGCAAGTTATGCATTAATTAGTATGGGCATGATACAATGTCAGAAACTATAAACACACTTTAGGGACTTTTGGCCACTTGTTATTGGGGATATTTTGGCACTAACACATGATAAAAAGTCAGAAACTATAAATACAACCATAAGTTTCCACTTCATAACATCAACTTCAGACAAACCAATTCTTACACAAAACAGAACCATCAAATATAACATATACCTTATTTATCCAAATTTATACTCAAGTTTCTGGCAGATTTTGTCTATGAAACTCACAAATTCAACCAATGAAAAATGAATATATTGCAAAGTTACCTTACCACCTTCATAAACATAATCATAACTGACACATGGTACAAAGTCACATAAACTATAACCATAAGTTTCCACTCCACAACTATAGTATATACTATAACAATTACACATCAACTTCAGACAAACCAATTTTTCTACAAAACAAAACAATCATAAATTTGTACTCAAGTTTCTGGCAGAATTAGTCCATCAAACTCACAAATTCAACCAAACTACATACAACATATTGCAAAGTACCTAACAAAGTTCATAAACATACTAATAACTGACACATGATACAAAGTCACAAATACCATAAATACAACCATTAGTTTCGACCACACAACCATAGTGCACAATAATAACTGACACATGATACAAAGTTCATAAACATATTGCATAATTTTTTCCTGCCCCTGAAAACACCAATGCAGCCACCATTCAACTAGAACCAATACGTAAATCACCAATGCTGCCACTGATACATGTCTGCTTTCTCGAACGCTAGACCTTGCTTGATTCCCCTTCTAGCATCTCTTTTTCCTACAGAAGTGTATATCAAAAAGTATCAGACTACCCATACAAATTATAGAGTATGATTGCAAAAATAAAACCAAGTGTTTACAAACAAATCAAACATACATAATTTTGAGCATAACAGCTAGTTTATAGCTTCTTTGCAGCTTCGCCTGTTGTGGCATTTCTTATGGCAACGACTACATTTTGACGCACATGTTTCAACTTGTGATGGTATTCTCTTAGTCCTCCTACGACCTAGCTGACTGCGAACATCTGGAGCCTTAATTACATTTCCTTCATCAAGATTTGACTCATTATTGTCAACAGTTGGGATTGGATTAATAATTCCTTTGTATGCTTGGCGATACATTCCAATCTTGAAATATTGATCATAAAATTCATACAACGACAACGACTTTGACTCAATAGCAGCACAAACATGCTTGCATGGAAATTTAATGATCTGTCAAGCTCTGCACGAACAACTCTTATCAATTAAATCAACAGCAAAGGATTTTTTCCCATCAACTACCTCAAACCTCCAATTACATGACCGATGCACTCTGAACTTTCGGGATTCAAGATAAATACTAGCAATAGCCTTCTCCTTTTTGGGACTTAATTCCTTAACCATCGCCATTGTTGATTCACGTCACCGATGCATTATGTTCATGATTTGTATGCGTATGTGATCCACCATAGCCACAATAGGGAGATAACAAGCTGGTTTAACCCAATTATTCCAAAACTCGGCCATGTTATTATTCATAACACCCCATCTATCACCAAGAAATAAAGCATTTTCCCAACTTTGTGGCTGGGAATGTACAATAAATCCTATGGCAAGTGGCATGGAGTCTATGATATTTTTTATATGTGTTCATGCTCCTGCAAAGATGGAGCATATGCAGCTTTCTTGAATACCGAAGACCAGTGTTTTTTGTTATATTTTGGATAACTTTGCATTACCTATAATGACAAAAAAACCTTTTTTTATTCAAAATATGTATTAAAATTAAATTCAAATTCAAATTCAAAACAAAAGTAGGGTTTTAATTACCTGCTTCACAAAATTATCCACTAAATGCCTCAAACAATACGCATGGTGATTACCCACAAATAGTTGCTCAACTGCCTTCATAATTCCAGGGTGTCTATCGAAGAAAAATGTGAACTTATTGAATGGAATACTTTGATATGAAAGTAGCACACTTCTCAAAAGATAACAAAATCATTCCAATTATCATCATTCTTTGCATCCACTACCGAATAAGCAATTGTGAAAAGATCATCATTGGCATCCTTCGACACAACAACTAAGATACTACCTTTATACTTATTCTTTATATGAGTCTCATCTAAAAAAATCAACGGCCTACAACCAGTAACAAAACCAACTGCACATCCATGAAAACAAATGAATAGTCGTTTAAATTTATTAGTTACAGAATCAACCTCATACTCAGTAATACTGCCAGGATTTGTTTCTCGAATAGCATGACAATACCATCTTAACCTATCGTAGCATCTCGTCTCTGTACCATGAATATCATGCATCGCTAATTCCTTGCCTTTCCATACTTTGCGATAGTCTAACTCTACCCCATAATCTCTTTGTAAGTCTTTTTGAATTGTACAAGGGCGATAAGAGGGCTCTTCTCTCAATTTTTCTTTCACCACATTAGCAATCCAAGTTGCATCAGCTTTAGGATGTCCTCTAGTACGTAGATTATTCTCACCACATGTATGCTGCAGGTTACATTTTCGGATCCCAAATATACCATCTACTTTATATTTTGAAGCATAAATTCTTCATCCACAACTCCTTTCACTACAAATAGCAATAACCTTCTCGTTGTCATTTTTTCTATATAAAAATGAGCGTCTTGTAGCAACAGCATAGTTTTTAACACATCTTCTAAAATCAGCAGCATCCGTGAATGTTTGCCCTTCACCATGAATGCAATTAATCCAAGCATCTATAGTATTCGGCAACAAGGTGTGTTCAATCTCCTCATCACTCCTAAATTGTGTCTGTTCCTCCTCAACCCTTATCAGTTTGATACAAAATTATTAAGATAAACCATACATAAATAAGTATAAAGTAAGGACATACCATACATACATAATGAAAGATATTGAATTTAAATAAGATTAGTAGTGTCAAATAAACCATATCATATGCACTTATGATAGAAGTAACATAACACAAAAATATGAAATGGTTACCTCTCCAAATTTAGGTTGCCAATGTATGCATTTCTACTCTCTACCCTCAAATCGATCATACTGAGCTTCAAACACATATGAAGATGTATCATATTCAAGACATCATCATCGTCATTCAAAGTCATGTACATCTTATGCTGTGGCGCTATGTATTGCAGAATCATAGATTCAGGAGTAATCTCCGCACATTTTTTGCCAAGACTCACAAATATATCCAGCAAACTACAACCACTGAAAATTGAAATCACAAACAACTCATTCTTGCACTTACAACTACCCAAAAATACAAGGTTGTAAGGCCCAGTTCCAGATTCCATTTTCGACCTAATCCACAAAAATATAACATTTTATTCAAATATAAACTGAAGATCAATATTCATATAAACTGAAGATCAATGTAACACAAATTTTTTTCTCCATCAACCAAATATTGGCCATCAACTCGACAATCAACCAAAAACACATACAAAATCCCACAATCAACCAACAACTAAACGCAAATCTCATTGAATACACATAATCAAAAAAACTAAATGCAAATCTCATGGAATCATTCAATCAAAAAAGATCAAACTCAGACTCACTGATAAAGGTGTGATCGCCTCTTTGAGTTAGGGCAAGAATGCGTGGTGTTACCAGTTGGGGCTGCGGCCGAAAAAATGAGCTGAAAAACTGTGATTCCCTCTTTGAGTTACGGCAAGAAGGCGTGGCGTTGCCAGTTAGGGCTTCGGCCGGAAAAATGAGCTGCAAAGGTGTGATCTCTTCTTTGATTTTGGCTTTCAATGCATCAACGTCGGCTTTGTTCGTCACATTTTAGAGAAGGAAGTGGATGTTGAGTTAGGGCAGGCGTTGCAGTTGGTGGTTCGGGTGGAAATTTTGAGCTACCTACATATGAGTTTTAATTAAATTCATGGGCAATTAAGTAAATACACATTTTCAAAGGAGTTGTAGTTGGACATAAAATTTTGGCAAAGAGTTGAAACTCATTTTCTCTGACCTGGGAACTGAAGGTAAAATTTGACCTGCCATTAAGGATTTAAAGCTAATTTCCTGATATTCTATTACTTTGGAGACTCAATTCTAATAAGATCAAAACTGGAGGTTCTAATTGATGTTCAAACTATTTCTATCACTGACATTAGAAATTTTTAATTTGCTAATGATATCTAGAACATAAAAAATGAAGTAAAATTTTGACGTGCCAAAATCTACGTGGTGTGAAAAATACAATTTCAAAATATGAACAGACGGGTGAAAACACATTAAAGAGGAAAAGGAAAAATAGTGCTTCCATTAGTAGCAAAAGATTAGTTGCAAATACAAAAAATCCATAGTGGTCAGAAGCAGATAGTGTGCATTATTGAGATCTGAATGGATGAGCTTGGAAGAAGATATCTACTTTCATAGCTCTCACCGCAGAAACGAGGATCATTACAAGGGGCATAAAGTAAGACCAGGGTGAAAGAGAAATCGTTTTAACTTGAGCTTCTACTCATGTTCATGAACCATGCTTTTGTCCAGCCGCCTCAATATAGTAGAGAACCAAACAGTAAAATGTTGTTGGATGGTGTCGATGTCAAGCCCTTTCAGCTTCACCATTGATTCAGCATGTACCTTCAAAGTGTGTAGTTTGCGGAGCCTATGGATAGTCAGGGCATCGAAAAGTTTAGAATCGTCAGATATACGAATGAAGAAATGAGATCGTTTTAGAATGTTTATGATAGATAATACGTAGTGATATTTATTTGTCAAAGCTTCAGAGTGAGACATCATGAGGGGCTAAAAAATTGATCAATCTAAAAAAGTTTAGCTTGTTCTGCAATTTCCGATAGGTCTCTGTAGCTTCTCTTGTCAGAGAAGGTTAACAGTTAGGGGTGGAGTCGGTGCAGAGTCCTCTGAGCCATCGCCCATTGAGCTTCCCTTTCTTCCCTACCATAATCTTTCTTGGTAGTGAAAGCCATTTGAGGATGCATAAAAATTATAAGAAACACAAGTGGGGCAGCAACCAAATGAACCAGATGCTAAAAAATATAGTATTAATTAAAATCACCAATTGTTACCTTATTCTCAAGAAGGTTATCTCATGCCTTCCCCTTGACAATGTAGCAGATCACAAACTTGAACCAATCCAGAGGAAAGAGTAAAATGATGTTGTAAAGCCAGATAACATCAGCCCAACCCTAGTCTATGCCTTTTATTTGGGCAAAACCCCTGTCAACATAGATAGCAATAATTATTGCAATCTGGACAACAAACAAATAGTTAAAATTGACTATGGAATGTAACATCACCTGAGCTCTTATATTGTGCAAAAACAACCACCAGCGTGTACTTTTCCCCATTTCTTTCCTCTCATTTCTCTCAAAATAAACAGATTATAATTTTCCCCATTTCTTTCCTCTCATTTCTCTCAAAATAAAAAGAGTATATGAGCGTAACTGCTATGACGCTTACGGAAGGTTCAAAGAGTTGAATACTAAACAGATATAGCATTGCATACTAAACAACTATAGCTAATCAAAGAGTTGAATACTTATTGCCTATAATATTAATATTTCACATTAGGTGTTTAAGCATAAAAGCAATGAGATTCAAATTCTGCAAAAGATACTTGAAAGAAGAAACTTACAAGCTGCGTATGATAAAAACACCAACTAAGAGAAGTCGAGGACGCTCAACAAAGAACCAACTATGTGATCTTGTACCAAATATAAGAGCCTTATTACCAATGCTAACTTGCAGGTATAAAGCAGGCACCATTTCTTCGTCATTGTGTCTCAATGATCTAACTTTAAATTTTTCCAGAAAAGATATGACAAGAACAATTAGGTCTCTGTGCAAATTTGTGGGATATAAAAGTAGAGTGTGTATTAAAGGCAGCAAATAAATTATAATATATGAGTTTATTTTTGTTTTATTTTAAAAAAATACTGCATGTGATTGATATAAGTAAAAAAAAGAGTTGACTATGACTTATAGTCCTGATATTTAATGGTACAATATATTAATATAGCATATAAAGGTCATTCCAAGGAGAAAATGCAGCATACACTGTGGGAAGGGAAATAGAAATATTTGTTTCTAAACAATATATTCCTGAAGAAAATCGATATGCAAATAAATATTCAATAAATTTATTTTAAAAATAGTGAAACAAATACTGACGGAGAAGAAGTCTGTGCCGTTCATGGTCCAGAAAAATACAACAGTCATCAATGCCAAATAACCCCCAAACACAATACCAGTAGCAAATATTTCTTTCTACTTCCAACTATCAGGCATTGGAGATGGTTTCACCCGGTCCTTTGAAATTGTCATAATTGTACCTTCATCCAACAAATTATGAACCAGAAAACCTGTAGGTATCAAAAAAGGGGGGAAAAAAAAAGAAAAAGAAAAACCCAGTAGGTCATATCAGATGTGGTTTCGATAAAAAAATAGAAACAAGGACCCGTATAATTTGTAATTCCATGAACTTACCATCATTTAAGATCACACTGATTAAAACCATGATGGGTGAGAAGTCAAATTACCATATCAATGCAATAAGTATAAATCCAAGCCGAAATATAAAAGAATGAAATGAGAACAACTTGGCAAACACAAGCCCATGCAATTTGCTGAAACAAAAAGATACTTACCACTATACGGATGGTGATTGAGACAACATAAATCTGCACTAAATGGAACAAAAACAATACTAAGGGCACGATCAAAAAAGTTTATCGGATGTATGAATTACTATGATTAAAAAACTAACAGTATAGTTCTTCATCCTCTGGAAAATAGCTCTGCTTGTAAGAATGGCACTAATGATGACACTAGACCGGGTTCAGTAAACGTTCAGTAAGAACATATCAGAAGCACTTCTAGCAGCATCTGTTGCATCGGCAACAGCAATACCAAAATCATCCTTCTTCAAAGCAAGGCCATCATTAACTCCATCTCCTGTCATTCCACATATATGCTTCATCTCCCGTAACTTCTTGACAATTTCATACTTGTGTTCTGCTCCACAGGAAAACCAACCACGAGTCTTCAAAGAAACAATCTCATCTCAAGTTACAGCACTTGAGTGCACAGTGTGAGTTCATCAATGACCTGGAAATACTCCTGCAAATCCATCAACCTTCTCTATCAGTTCATCAACAGGGAGTGCAGCCATTGATGAATCTTTAGACCAAGCAATGAAGATGATGGATACATGTGTGTCCCCATCCCAAGCCTCCACCCAGTCTCCTTTGCAATAGCGAGTTGATCACCTGAATTTGACAAATCTGTTACCAGAAATCCTTCACTAGATGGAAAGCAAATACAAAAAGAGAAGTTTGAATTACCTGTGATCATCTTTGCATTGACACCAAGATTGATAGCTCTTCTAATAGTTTCTGCACTTTCATGCCTAGATCAAGAAGTGACAATAAACTAACAAATTACCATGGCCCTCCATCACTCTCTTTAGACTTTGGAACTTCCCACACAATAAAGATAACATAGATATTAGAAACGCATCATATACTTGCTAGCTATTTGGACTGCCAAAGACCAAAAGAGAAAACCCATTTTGCAACAGCTACTGATCAAAGCGCGCATTCAGCATATTTGTCAATTACAGCATTAACATTATTTCGCACATCTTCATATTTGCAAAGGCACAAAATCTACCGGCATCAGTCAATTAAATCATCAAGAAGTCATAACAACAATTGAGAAAATTATGCTAAAGAAAAAGGCTATAAAAAATTTGTGTACCTACTCTGATGCACCTTTACTTGCACAATGTCAATTTCCATTATTATCTATGGATCAGGATGCTATTGATGCCGCTATGGTGGGGATGCGTGCATACCTAGTATGTCTAATATAACAACAATCATACTATGATATGCTTTTATTTCCAACATCAAAATTAGTATATGTTCACTCAATAATTAATCTTTGCTTTTATAGGCCAGAGAATTGCATTTCCACCCTTTCAACCCAGTTGACAAAAGAATTGCTCTTACCTACATTGATAATAATGACAACTAGCATCTTGCAAGTAAAGGTACACTAGAGCATGTAAAAGTTTTTCTTATTGCCTCTCTCTTTTTCTTTAGCATAATTTTCTATATTATTGTTATAACTTCTTGACAATTTAATTGACAGATGGGGGTAAATTTTAAGCTTTTGCAACTGTAAAGAAGATGTCTGAAATAAAGTTCATGCTGTAATTGACAAATATGTTAAACACGAACTTCGATCACTAGTTGTTATAAGGTAAGTTTGCTCTTTTGGTCTTTATCAATCCAAATGGCTAGCAAGTATATAATACATTCTTAATATCTATGTTACCTTTATTGTGTAGAAGTTACAGAGAGGTCTAAAGAGAGTGTTGGAGGTCTATGACAATTTGTTGATTTATTGGCACTTTTCATTCACCCTAAACAGGATAGCACAGAAACTATGGATCTAAAGTGAGTGCTGGAGGTCCTTCCAATAATCACTAGATCCTAGCACCACTACCACATCTAATTGACCACCACAACATGTCTTAATTAGTTTATTGATCATAATGCATCATTTTTTTATCAATCATAAATACATTTTCAAGTTTATCAGTAATGTCTGAGTCGAAAGAAGACATAGCAAAGTACAAGAGCAGTACGATATTTCTTAATGACCTTAATTTTTAAGTGATGTGGATTTTCGAAATTCTTAGGGCATTTTTGAGTTGTTTGTTTGGCTGATGTAGATTGTTATTGGTTAGACCCAATGTGGCAGAACAAGGCAGAGCAGAGATGATTTTAGGCTTTAAAGGTATGATGATTGAGTTTGCCTCTCGAAAGAGGGCAATCCGGAAAGGTGTTGTGCTTTAGCCATAATGCGTAGACGAGTTTATCTTAAACTTGGACCAACAATGTCATGGCTTGTCAATGACACACATAGGGTCAGGAATGTGCGCAATCATAAATTTGTTGTTGCTGCAGGTTTAATATGCCCATGCTGAAAGTTACTACTTAATCAAATAATAAATTCGTTCATTCTTCCAAAAGCTCTATTTAGATTTAACAAACTTTCTAGTAAGGAATTATCTCCCAATCAAATAAAATAAAGTAAAATAAAATACTGGTGAGAAAAAACTTGTCTGTTTGCTATTTTTTTAACCATTTTGTCCTTGATATGATGAGTATTTGATTCATAGATCACTTTATATTAGTTTTTTGCATCCAACTTGATGCTAATAATATCGCCAACTTGATGCTAATAATATCACCGGGCACTAGAATAGCAACATCCTCATCCTGCTTAATCCGATGACCATCTCTAAGCAACTGAAGCAATAAACCATGAACCAGCCACAGTGTAGTAACTACCGGAGCAAATTAAACATAGAAGTTTTTTCTGGAGACCAAACACTAACCTTTTTCTTGGGAGCAAGACCAACCAACAATGCAACAGCAACATTGCTGCCATTATTTTCTTCAATGAAGCTGATGGTCGAGTTAACAACAAGAAAAACAATAATACCCCCAAAGTCTTGCCAGTAGGGTGGATTCCTGCCTCCATTGGCCAAAGCAATGGTCATGACAGCAGCCATCTCCATGACCCATGAGAGAGGATTCAACATGAAACCTAAAAATTTGAGAATCTTGCTCTCCTACGAAAGGGTCACATTTTTTAGCCCTATTCTTGTAGCAAAACAAAGTAGAATTAAAAGAAAATGAAATTGATTTGCAAGACAAACGAACAACATTGACCTTTTTCTCTTCGAGTCTGTTTGGGCGGAAGATTGGGAGCAGGCTTCTTCCTCGCGTGTCAAACCTTCTATGCATTTCAGCTGCTCGAACACTTCTTCAACTGGAATCCGTTCCTGAAAGACAGATATTATTCGTCGAGAAATTTAAATAGAAATTCCATTCGAAAACGTTACAAAAAAGAGATCAAACTTTAAAGAATCTCAATTCTATTATTACGATGGAAGAACATTTGACAACAAATAGTAAAAAAAGAGGACAAAAGAGTTTAGGGTTTAGGGCAAAAAGAGCACTATTAAACCACAATACAACTACAAAAGTAACTCTTCTTAACAAGGAGATCCAGGAGGAAATGTCCATTCGTAAACGAACAAAACTAACTAAACCAAAAAAAAAACATCCATCATCATCACGGAAACAAAAGAAAAAAATGGAGAAACCGGATCAAGTGTTAGAAGAAGTTATTTACAAGATCGACGGTCTCATTGTTGATCTGCTGTTGCCGGCCTAATCGACACCAACGAAGAGAGAACCACGAGCCAAACTTTGAAGACGAATCGGACCCTAATTAATGTAGGAAACCGACTCTGAGAAGAGGACAACGAGAATCCCACATCGAAGAGGCCTCTGTCTGATCTCTATTCCCTACTGAGGGTGGGTTTAATAGAGGAAGATGGAAGAAAACCAAGATGATAAAAGAAAAGTAAGATCCAATGTGGCGAGCAGTGGAAGCGGAGTGGGCACCTCCTCTCGCCGGTACGAGAGGTGCTTTTCCCCATGGGTGTCAAAAATCAGCTTGACCCGACGACCCAAACCGAATCGACCCGAAAAAAATCGGATTCGGGTTAAAAATTTTCGGATTCGGGTCGGGTTCGGGTTGGGGGGTTCGGGTTGAAAAAATTTCAAGTTGGGTTCGGGTCGGGTCGGGTCGGGTTCGGGTTGACCCGAAATTTAATATTTTGTGGATTTTTTGGGGTTAAATCAAATTTTATTTTGAAAATTAAGATATTTTTATGTATATTAATATCAATATAGTATGATCATGATAAAGTATTAAGATAAAAGTGAAGAATTATAGGGAAAATAGCGAAAAAAACGTTTTGAATCGATTTTTTCGGGTTATTCGGGTCGGGTCGGGTTGGTCGGGTTGGTCGGGTTCGGGTTCGGGTTTGGAGGTTTCGGGTTGAAATCAGGTTCGGGTCGGGTTCGGGTTGGGAGTTAAAAAAAAAAATTTCCCAACCCGATCCGACCCACCCGAATTGACACCCCTACTTTTCCCACCGGTCTCATTTCATTTCTCACCCCCCTTCTCTCTCTTTAATGAAATATCGCATGTATCCTCTTCTTTTTTTTTAATTTATTTAAATTTTTATAAAATAAATATTAATGAAAAAATATTAATAAAAAAAATAAAAAATAACTGTTGTCATTAATTTTTAATTAATTTAATTAATTATTTTTTATCAATAATTTTTTTATTTTTTTATTTTATTTAATTTTTATTATTTAAGCAATTTTATTTATTACTTTTTATAAATACTTTATTTTTAAAATTTTATATAAATTTAATTTAGTTTTATTTTTAATCAATTTTATTTATTTTCTTTTTTGTATTTTTTTAATTTATTATTTTTTAAATTTGGTTTTTTTTATTGATTTTATTTTTTTATTAATTAGTTTTTTTATCAGTTTTATTTTTTTGAATAATTTTGTTATATGTCTATAATCTTTTGCTTATTTTTAATTATAAATTTTAGGAGATATTATTTATAAAAATTTTTAAAAGTATAAAAATAAAATAAAATTTATATATCTAAAACTAACAAAAATACTAACAATTAATAGTGAACACATTCATAACTTAAGAACAAACATTTTTTTTCAAATGAAGAACACATGTAATAATACAAAAAAAACATAAAAATGCATAAAAAGTACATTTTTAGTCAATATTGCCTCCAAATTCTGCTCCTGACGCGTTTGGTGGTGGTATACCCATTACTTCGTACCACAAATGAATACGTGTCCTATAACGAGTGACCCATCCTTTAGCTTCATACAATAAATGTTGCCACCACCACGTTGGAATAGGAGGTACAGGGTAATGAGGATGTAAAAAAACTTGTACAAAGTGATTACCAACATGAGCAATAGCAATTTCTCAACGCTTTTGGTTTGGAACTGGAGGAGTTCTTAATGGCAAGTGAGTAAAACAACTCTCAACATTCTCACCAAATGTATGCAGTACAATATTGTACCTTGATGCGATGACAATTCCCAAAGGCATAGCATCCATCCAAAATATTTGTGGGGCACTCGGCTCGAACCAATTCAATGAGAATAATAGATTAGTTACCAAATTTGGATCTGGATAAAGTTGATTATATAGATCCATATTTTGTTGAATCTCTTCCATAAGCTCGAATCGTACTTGAAACAAACTTTCTTCACCATACCCAATTAGTGCAGCTATTGCCCTGAATCCACAATGACCATCAGGTTGAACATCAACAGTGTGAGAAATATAACGCTGCAGAGGCACAGGTAATTTCTTAATATAAGTATCATGGATGGATGGAACTAGAGAGTGATCATGGGTCATTTTAGTATTACAAACCTTTGACCCCCTTCCACGTCTTCCTCTCTCTAGAGATGTTGCATTCGGTTGAGAAACCCTAGATCCCGAAGTGGATGCATATACAAAAGAAGATATGCGACGTCCACTTTGCTCTTCTCTTCCCGTAGGGCGACCTCTATGTTCTGTGTTGTATGAAGGGGCTCGAAGTGTACTTTGAGATGGATCTATCATATCAAAAAAACTTATTTATCATATGCTCTCGCATATGTGGATCCATCCCATCCAGTATATCAACAACGTGGGATGTCCTGTTAGGTTGTGCCCCTCGTCACTAAGTTGCTGTACGTGCATTGATAATCTCCTCCAATGAGCGTTGATACTCTGACGCGGAATTGGAATGGAAGAATACCGGTAATATGCAAGATCATGCTCGCATGGCAATCCGTATACAATTTTGATAGAACAGTTACATCTGCCGGCTAGCTGGTGAGATGCTTCCTCAATGCATTTTAGCTGACCAGAAATCAACTCCATTGCCTCTAATGAAATCCGACACCTTATTTGACTGAAAATGTCATCATGTAAATGTTGATGGCGTGGAATGTTGATAGATTTCTCGAACGACTTCTTAATATCACCAAACTGAATTCTCAACATCTTATGTATTTTTTCAAAAGATGTCTGTAGAGATGACATGGTATCTCCTAAATATAATTTTAGTCTCGCATGCGCAGACTCTGCTCTATAATAAAAAAAAACATTTGTTTTAATACTGAAAAAATTGAAATAGTACAATAATGAACAAAATTTAAATAATAAAGCTATAAAGTGACTTTACCTTTGATTTGAATTGCTCCCGAGGTGCATACATGTATCAACCCATGCTGAAACAAATCGCTCTTTGTAAGGGTGTAGCCATGTATCCCAAAGGTAATTTAGAACACCCTCAAATCTATGATACTCCTTGCACATAACATCCCACTTCTGCCGATAAGACCATTGTGTCGATGAATTAATGAGTGAGTGCCAAGATGCATTAAAATGTTGCCACTCTAGACCAAGCATAGGGGCGCATTTCTTCATTACGCACTGGTTTATGTGTCAAATACAAAGGATGTGACGTACATTGGGAAAACATGTTTCAATGGCATTCATAAGCGCCAAATTCCGATCTGAAACAAACACCAATGGCAATGATGCCTTCTTTTCAATCATCCACTTCTTTAAGGTATCTAATGCCCATGTCAGTTGCTCTGTTCTCTCACTACTAAGATATGCGAACATAAGTGAATAAGTTCGCATTGTGGATGTGATACCCACAACCTCCAATAGTGGTATCCGATACTCATTGGTCTTGTATGTGGCATCAATGATCAACACAGATGAAAAATTAACAGACAGTTCTAAACTTTTTGGATGAACCCAAAGAATATCTGTGATTTCGTTGGTGTCTGGATTTGTTCGGTAATTATGGAGGTATTCTTTCTTGATTAATTGGTCCAAGACATACTGAATAGAATTTAGACCGCCACGTTTAGCAGATTTATTTGTGAAAATGACATTGTAAATACTTTTGATCCCCGTAGTATTTGACGGGTCTCTTTCCTTCAAAATACTAAGAATTTCACGAGGTGTGGTGCTGTTGGCCATGTCGAGCACAAATTCTTTCTCTATTGGTTTTAACCTACTTGGGTACTCATGGCCATCAATATATTCTGCTAATTGATGATTATGAAAACCGCAGACAACCCTTAAACCCCACATCACACCATCTGGAGGTATTGGTATACCTCGCAGCTCAAATGAGCATTCACATTTTTTAGTCCCAGTATTTCTTTTTAAGGATTGTCCTTCAACTAGATATCGTGGCGGTTTGTACTTTCCACCTCTTTCACACATAAGATGACACTTTGGTAGCTTACCACCTTTTAAATTAGCAGAATTTTTAATTACCACTACAATACCATTCTTCAGACCAACTGTCTTTACCCAATTTATCATATCTTCTCTAGTTTTAAATATCTATATAAAAAAATAAAACAAAGATGTATAAGTATGACATTATACAATCTTAATATAATTTCTCTACTTATAAAATAAATAACGAATATGCATAAAAAATGATAATAACTAACCTGATCTGTGGTAAATTCGATTGTATAATCGTGATTGTTGTTGGAAATACTCTCTCCACCAGGAACATCATTCTCAATTGACCAACTATCTGAAAATAAACCCAAATAGTCATTCATGGTTTCCTTCTATGAATTACGAAAAGTAATGGCAGGAAGAGAGAAGGAGGCTGAGAGGGAGATAGCAATGGAGGGAGGTGTGATAAAGTATGAGAGGAGAGGTGGATTTAAAGGGAGAGGTTTTGACATGTGTCAAGAGTTGAAGGGTAGACAATTTAAAGGGTGGGGATGTTCTGACATGTGTCAATAGTTGAATGGTGGACAATTTAAGGGGAGAGAAGGTTCTGACATGTGTCAAGAGTTGAAGGGTGGACAATTTAAGAGGAGGGGGGAAGTTCTGACATGTGTCAAGAGTTGAAGGATGGGTTGAAGGGTGGACAATTTAAGGGGAGGGGGGACGTTCTGACATATGTCAAAAGTTGAAGGATGGGTAATTTAAAGAAAGTGAGGAGTTCTGACATGTATCAAGAGTTGGAATTGAGGTAATTTAAACGGATGAGAAATTTTGACATGTGTCAATGGCTGGAAGAGGGGTAATTTAAAGAAAGGGGTGTATTGACAGGTGTCAATGGTTAGAGGATGGGTAATTTAAAGAGAGAAGGTTCTGACATGTATCAAAAGTTAGATGAGGGGTAATTTAAGTGTCGAATTAGGAAGGTAATTTAAAAAAAGAGAAAGATTCTGACTTATGTTAAAAATTATATAAAATAAAAAATAAACAATTTTTATAATAAAATAAACAAAATTGATTAAATAAATAAAATTAAATAAAATTTAGAAAATAATAAACAAAATTAATTTAATAAATAAAACTAAATAAAAATTAAATAAAATTAAAATATATATATAAGTATTAATGAAAAATAATAATAAACAAAATTAATTAAAAAATAAAACTAAATAAAATTATTATATATAAGCATTAATAAAAAAATAATAAACAAAATTAATTTAAAAAATAAAACTAAATAAAATTAATATATATATAAGTATTAATGAAAAAGTAATAAATAAAATTAATTAAATAAAATTAAATAAAATTAATATATATATATATATAAATAAAAGTATTAATGAAAAAATAATAAAAAAATTTAATAAAAAAATAAAATTAAATAAAAAAATAAAAGTATTAATGAAAAAATAATAAACAAAATTAATTAAAAAAATAAAACTAAATAAAATTATTATATATAAGTATTAATGAAAAAATAATAAACAAAATTAATTTAAAAAATAAAACTAAATAAAATTAATATATATATATAAGTATTAATGAAAAAGTAATAAATAAAATTAATTAAATAAAATTAATATATATATATATATAAAAGTATTAATGAAAAATAATAAAAAAATTTAATTAAAAAAATAAAATTAAATAAAAGAGGGGCGGGAGAGGGGCATGCAACATAATTAAATTTTTTTAATTAATTTTTTTTTAAATTAAATGAGAGAATGAGGAGGGGAGGGGCACATGCGTCATTTGACGCGGGGAGAGAGAGGGGTGGAAGGGGGGTGCGCGTTGTCAGAATTGTCAGGGGGGTGGGAGAAGCAATTTGCCGCCGGTATTTACTCAGACTGCCTCCAGTATGGGAAGGTCACTAGTGTCGGCAGTAGACCCGGTCACGCGTAGAGGGCTGGATCCTTCCACTCCGCACCCGATTGATCCAACTGTCGTCGCCCGGTTTGTCAGAAAGATAAAAAATTATTAATCAGTTTGATAACGTTAAATCTGGATGATTCATTCAATTCTATAAAAAAACAAAAATTAAATTAAATTTATGGATGATTAAAGTAACGGTAAATTGTAGAAAACTCCCCAATGAACATTTGATCTTTGTATGTACTCCCCATATGAATTTTTCTTTGTATTTACTCCCTGATGGATTGAGTATAAAAGAGTGAAAATTGAGTATACATCAGTGAAAACTGAGTATAAAAGAGTGAAAATTGAGTATATAGATTATTGATGTGGTGGATGCAACCTTACATACTCAATTTTCTAACTTTTATACTCAACTTTCTTCAAATAATACTCACCAAACTGTCTTGTCAATCCCATCAGGGACTGCATGTAAAGAAAAGTTTGTGTGGGGATTGCATGCAAAGTTGACTTTACATGTGGGGAGTTTATGAAAATTTATCCTTAAAGTAAATTGAGAAATACTCATTACAAATAATTTAAAAGTTAAACGTTTTAAAATTCATATTTTATTAGAAAAAAAATTTATAAAATATATTATTATTAAGAATTAAATCATAAATATATATATATATATGACGATTTTCCTTTTATTATATCATAATTTTGAAAGTATATATGAAAAAGGTAGACCATCTTAACAGCGAAGTTAAACCATTATATTAAGCAGTCATTAAAAATTAATAAAAAATAATAAAAAACTCCATTATAATTTGGAAATAATTTAATTATTTTGTCAGAATATTATTTTAAATATAAATTCAAATCAAATCCGTTTACATTGATTTTCTTTAGATTGTTAAAATAATGAAATAATTCATATCAATAAATACATAATTTGCCTATATGTCTGAATCAATCCAACGGGATGCATTGAACGGATGCATCTAAGTTACAGCGCTAGCAATAAGCACCACCTCCATAATATTGGAGAAGGTTGGATGTTCTATATGTTAGAGTAATCTAGAGTGACTATATATTTTGATATTTGAAAAAAAAGTTTAAGTTAAGTTTATTTTGTATTTGATATATATTTGTGAGTGCGTAGGTTTGCAAGATACACATAGACTTAGTTGGACAGTTTGGGATTCGATGAAGGATGACATGAGGAGACAAGCCGTGAGCTTGTATGCATCCGAGGGACCATGGACAAAGCAGAAACAATGAGATGAGGGAAGCGCACTTCGAGGTATACACAACAGATAGCATGAGGACGAGCCGCAGACTCGTATGCATCCGAGGACGAGAGTCAAAGTCGAAAAAAACTTGAAGGCAACAGGTCAAGGCTGCTAAGTGAAGAGTCAGCTGAGTCGTGAGAGTCCGAGTGCTGAGAGAATTGTACTCGGGAAGGGAAACCCTAGGTTTAGGGTTTGGGCAATCGACTGTGGCTTGTAGCAGTTGACTGGTGTAGGGCATAGAAAGATCGATCAATTGATCATCTGTGCAATCAACTAGTGTTGGCTGGAATTCGAATGTTGGGATGTAACGTTCAGATTCAGTTGGAACCAGTCGACTAGTGTTGGCACCAGTTGATTGGTAATGGCTAGTTCAGCCACGAGCTCTATTTAAAGAAGCTTGGTTTGGCTGGCTAGGGTTGACGAAATTGACTTTGGTTAAAGGCCAATTAGTAATCTAAGTACTCAGGTGAGTGTTGCAGGTTATGGTGAGGTTTCACCACTCACAAGGAGCTACACGAGCTAGTCGGAGGCTTTCCGGGGAGTCATCCACTGACGGATTGGGATTGTCCACCTTACGGACAGTCGTGGAGTAGGGGCTTTATCTCCAAACCACGTAAACGGTAAAGCGTTATCATTGTTTTAATTGGTAGTTTGAGTTCCCGCTTGTGCTAACAATTGTAGGAAGAAAGTGAATTAGAAGAAAAGTTATTCACCCCCTCTAGCCGGTCCATCGATCCCAACAAGTGGTATTAGAGTCGAGGTCGCTCATCTACGGACTAACCGCCGGGAGAGCAAAGAGGTAGAGGAAATGACGCTTGAAAAGAGATTGGGGGATGACATTAACATCCCGCCTCTATATAATTGCGAGAGCTTTGATTATTGGAGGTTGCGGGTGAAAACTTGGTTCGACATAGATTGGGATCTAATGATCGCACTTGAAGAACCATTTGAAACCCCGAAAAATAACCACGGGAAAAAGCTCCAACCATGCTATTAGAATAAGGAACAACGAACACAATCGAAGGCAAATAATAAGGTAATTTCAATTTTACTTAATATTTTGCCTAACAATATGATTAGCCATGTAGGTGAATATAAAAATGCGCATGAACTATGGAGCAAAATGTTGGCGCTTCATGAAAACCCTACACAAGCTCAATTAGTGAAGGAGTCCAAGGAAATAAGCTTAATGGTCCAAGAAGAGAAGAATGACCAATCAGATGAGGAGGTGAGCTCAACATCCGAGGAGGAGAAAAAAGAAGATGAGAAATTATCCACCTCCTCAAGTGAAGTGATACAAGAAAATGAGGAACCATCCACTTCATCAAAGGGTGAAGAAGAAGTCTCCACTTCAAGGATTGAGGGGGAGGAGTGATAAGTGTCATTTTGATGATCATTTTATATACTTAAATCCGTATTTGATCCATATTTTACTTGTATAATTGTGGATTTACTCTAGGTTCTAGGATTTATACTCTTTTTGGACTTAATTGCAAACTTTGATATTTTCGAGTTGTTTTGTCACTAAATTTTTGATCTACTCTTGTAGGCTTGAAGGGATCATGGACCTAGGTCAGGTTGGGTCAAATGTTGAGTCAAAATTGGACTAGATCAAGTGATCAAGCGTCGACTCATTTGGACCGTCCGATGCAAGAACGGTTAGATCTAGACCATCTGAGAACTTCTGATCAATCCGAGATGGGGTTAAGGCTAATCGAGCGATCAGATCAAGATCTGAAGGTTTCAGCCCAATCAGAGATCATCTAGCCGTTGGATCATGATCAGAGTGATCTAGACCATCCATACAAAGATCAAGGTGATCTGAACCATCTGTTGGAGATCTGGCAGATCCAAGCTACCACGAGGATGATCCTGACCTCTGATCGAGATCTGGAAATTTTGAATCAAATCGGACAAGGATCCACCGTTGGATGAAGCGGAATCAATCTCAGCCGTTCACTGTTTACCTACTTAAACTGCCTTCAGATTCAGAATAGGGGTCGCGTCTTCGCCATTAGCAGCTTAGTTTCCTTCTCGTTTTCTCGTTTGTTCATCGTTTTCCTTCAAACTTTCTTCATCAGAGGCGTGACCAACTCGATCAGCACCTTGGAGCAAGACTTGGATCTTTGGAAGAGTGTTTCAGTGGCGATTTAGCTCGGAATTGTGCCGGATGCAGAGCTTCTTGAGGGTTTCGGCAGATCTGCGATTTTAGCTCTTGGATCTCAACCGCATCCATTTCCTCGCATCTAAATCGTCTGTAGGGGTCCTAGGATGAGCTCAGATGACTTCCAAATCATCATCGCAACCTTTCACATTGAGATCTAAGAGTTTGAATTGGAATTTTCCAGCAGTGTGCAGTTTCGAGCAGATCTGACATTGGAGCTTAATTTCCATTGATTTGCGAGTTTAAGGGCTTCTTGGCTTGCCCTTGCGTGACGAACAAGGTGGTCTTGATACAAGGAATGGTCGAGATTTAGTTTTATGGCATTTCTTTGTGTTTTAGTTGTAATTTCGTAGCTGTAACTTTCATTCCTGTAATCTGTTTCATTTCTGCTTAGAATCAACTGCTGTAATTTTCCATTCCGAATTGTTCTGCTTCAAATTAGTGTCTCAATTCCACAATAGTACTCAGTAGGTAGCTTGTTTGGTGATTAATTGTTTCCGAATTCAGTTTATTTCCTGTTTTCTGTTTGAGTATCAGTTTGTTCAGTTTGTATCAACCCACTTCTGCAATTTCAATCTAGTTTCTGTTTAAGTGTACTTCTTTGTCAGTTCACACCTAATTTCCATTCCTGAAGTTAGAGTTAGACTTTAGTAAGCAATTGCAATCAGTTAGTTGTTCCACAGTAGTTTCATTCCTGCAATTCTGTTTAGCTTGTTGTGTATCACTTTTCAGATTGCGATTCAAACGTCAATTCTGCACAATTAGAGTAATTGCTGCAATTATTAGTTGATAAGTTTTTGAATTGAGTGTTAGTGAACATTGCAATTTCGATATCAATTCTGAAAGTTTCATTCAGTGCCTTAAGTCTGAATTTAGTTGTGAGTTTTTGCTTTGATCATATGCTGAATTTCTGCATTTTTACCCTGCATTTCGTCCTTCATTTAATCACTGCATTGAAGTGCTTCTAAACTTTCTATTCGAATTGTTGTTTCAGATCCCATTGCTTAACTCCAGTTGTTTCATATTAGTTGTAACGCTACACTTTTCTTTTGTATCAAGTAGCAATTAAAACCTGCACTTAATTTCTTTTGGCACAAAGTTTTCTTTTCCCTTGTGTATCAAGTTTAGAGATTGAATTCATGCATTTTAATTCTGCAATCAGCTCACTTTTATACTATTGCAGTCAATTCCGAATTTGATTTCTTCATTCATGCATTTCGTTTCATTAATAGCCTTGTCTTCCAAGTGATGTGATTAGTTCATTTCTAGGTTGTTTCACATTATGTATCAAGTTTTCATGTCTTTCTAGTGCCTTTTCTTGTCTATTCGAATCCAAACCCCAAATCTTATTTGAAACCCAAAAACATTAACGACACATAAATGCAAGTTTGAATCGAACAACATGAACTAGCCCTTAGAAAAATACGACCTGTGGCCCCTTTACTACGCTTTTCTTCTTTGATTGCAAAAAGGGTTTCCAGTTATTCATTTATAAATTTTAAATTTGAGGCCCACATTCGTGACAACTTTAATTAGCTAAATTGGGTCTGTCAAATTTTTGGCGCCGTTGCCGGGGAAGCAACTAGTTGAGTTGTTTGATTTTTGCTTGTGTGCTTATGGGCATATCATTTGATTCTATTTTCTTGTACTTTATTTTTTGTATACGGGTGCTGCCATTTTTCTTGTTTGTTTTGTGACAGGACAGCCAGTTCAGAATGTTCTCATCTACTTACCAGCAACCGTGTCAACAATTCCAACAATATCAGCAACCAAATCAAGATTTTCAACAGCCCTATTCGAATTTTCAGCAACCTAATCAGTTTTTTCAGCCACAAGTTCAACAATTTCAGCAAAATTTTCAGCCAAGTCAGAATTTTCAGAATGGGCAGCTACAATTCCAGAATTTTCAGCAACCAATCCAATCTTCCAACCAACAATTTCAGCCCTATGATCAAGATTTCCAGGGCTACAATTCTCAGCAATTTCCACCATTATTCCAGCCAAATTTTCAGCAGTTTAATCAGCCTATTCAACCATTTGATCATCCCCAACAGCTCCCATTTCAGAATGCACAGCCTCCTCTTGGTCTTCAGTAGCCTTATGTTACTTTTCAAGACCAACAAGAGCTTGAGGCTCAACAACAAAGGATGATGGAGATGTGTCAACAAGTCGTACAACAACAGCAAATTTTACAACAACAACGGCAAGACATCGAAGAACGCTTTGGAAAATTGGTTGATCAATGGAATCAGATAAAAGCCCAAAGATCAGAACAATTATCTTCTCAAGCTACTTTTAATTCTGAGGGGTATGATGGTGATTTAACTTTGGGGAATGAAATGGTTGTGTCAAGTTTAAACACTCCAAACGTTCTAGGTGACCCTAGAGCATGGCCAAGTCCTTCTTCAAGTGATCCTAGAATTTTGGTAGAAGAAGAAGAAGAAATCATTAAAATCAGGGCACCTACATCATGCATCCCTCCGGAGATTCCTATTCAAAATTCACTTCCAAAATTTTCAGCTCAAGAAGAAGATTCTGAAACACTACAGGACCCTTCTCAATTTTTATTTTGTGATGATAGTGTTATTGATGGTCCTAATTTTTCTGATATTGTTGTTGCAGATATTTCAGGAGAAACATACATGGGAGATGATTCCACAGGTGTAGGGGATTGCACTAAGCCTCAGGGACCACCACAAGATTCAGAGAATGAACCAGAAAGTGTAGGGACTTGCATGGTGGAAGCAAGCACCCAAGGATCACCTGCTTTAGTTGATTGTCCACCAGAACTTGAGGCTGAAGAGGAGCATGTACTTGATCAGGAGGAGACCATGGATACATCTACTCTTGTAGAACCTCCAGGTATTCTCCAGCACGCTCAGGTAAGTATTTCTCCTCTTTGTTCAAAAAAATGTAGCGAGGTACCTAATGCTGACTTTATTGGTTATGATGAATTTATTGATATACCTTGTGTAGAATTTACTTGTGCAAACCCAATAGAGGTACCAAAAATTGATTTAATTGGTCATAATGCATTACTTGATACATCTCTTGTAGATATGGGTTGCGAACAAATTTTAGAGACACCTATAATTGATATTATTTGTTATGATGATATTCTTGAGACAGATTATGCAAAAATTGATTGTGAGAAATTTTTAGAAGAGCCTGAAATTGAAGTTGTTTATTGTGAAGAATCTCTTGTTATTTCGTATGCTGAAATTGAATGTGAAAAACTTCTGGAGGTACCTGAGATTGATTTGATTGGCTGTGGAACATTTCTTGATACACCTTTGATGGATTTTGATTGTGAAAAATTTTTAGAAGAACCTGAAATTGAAGTTGTTTATTGTGAAGAATCTCTTGTTATTTCTTATGCTGAAATTGAATGTGAAAAACTGTTAGAGGTACCTGAGATTGACTTTATTGACTGTGACACTTTTCTTAATATATCTCATTTAGAATATGCTTGTGAAAAATTTACTGAGATACCCAAAATTGATTTTATTGGATGCGATGCATTTTTAGATACATTTTATGTAAAGATTGATGATATTTCACTTTTTTCTTACCCTGCACGCTTGAGGGAGGTCTTACATGGTTTTGCAGGATCCAGAAGACTACTGGAATGGGTACTCCACCTAAACAGTCTCCGACCTCCTGGAAGATTTTCCAAAAAGAATAAAGAGGGAGGAGATGATCTTGCTTTAACTTATAGCACTCCACCTCTGAAGTGGCTATTGCACTTAAATCACCTTCGGCCACCTGGACAGTTTACTGCGAAGAATAAGTGTGGGGGAGTGATGCAAAATAAAATTGAGCAAATGAAGGAAATTGTTTCAGCTACTCCTACTCCTCCCCTACCAAGATGGAGATTATTCCTTGATAGACTCCGACCGCCAGAAATAAAAGGGAGTTTACTTTTTCTTGCATTTTCTTTCATAGCCGTTTTCCTCTTTATGCTTGCTAGAAGTAGAATTTTCTTTTGAAATGAATTCTTGCTAATAAATGCATGAGTAGGTTAGAAGAATAAATAATAGACATTGTAAATACCATTTTAGGTCTTTTGGCATTTTTCCTTCATGAGTAGGAATAAATGTATTCCTTTAGGTTGTCTTCATAGCATTTTAGAGTCTTTTGAAAACAAATTAAATTTGGTTGTTAAAACTTAGGGTTTAAGCTCATGGATAAAATCTTGGATGCTTGAGTACTACTTGGCCATGGATTCTTGATTGAGGACTTGAGATGAATTATTTGTACCTAGTGAGGCTTAGCCCTATTTTTATGACACATACATGTGATTGTACTCTAGAACTTGCTTAGGTTCTTTCAAAATCATATTTCAATGATTGGATCACATCTATAGAGGCTAATAAATTTGTTTACCTTTCTATCAAATTTTTGGCAATAATCATGTTCACTCTATTTTCTTTCCTTATTTCCTACTCCTAACCATGCTTTCTAGGGATTTGTTTGTTTGGGGATGTTCTTTGATGTTATTTTGCCCGAGACGGACAAAAGATTAAGTGTGGGGGAGTGGTTAGTGATGTGGAATCAAGTTTTATCAAGGATGCATTTCTTTTGAAGAAATTTTTTTTTTTATCATGTGCCAAATTGAGTTGAGTTTGGTATCAAGATCAAGCAAGAAGAAGTAGTGAAGGAAGACAACAATTGAGGCATCTAGACTCTTGCTCATTCTTTGAAAATCAAAGGAAAACAAATGGCATATAATGAAGAAGAAGAAAAAAATCTGCAATTAAGAGAAGGAAATGACACACAAAGGAAGAAGATGTATCAACATTTTGTCCTGAAGCATGTTTCGACTATTATGCTAGAGGATGAATGGCAGCTGAGTTAACATGAAACTAGTGCAGAAATTCAATGCAAAGCTTAATACAGTTATAGAAGGAAGAAAAAAAAACCGAGCAAAGTGGGAAAGAAATGAAAAAAAAACACAAAAGAAGCAAGTTATCAAGCCATTGAGTGGAAGAGTATGTTTCGATATCTGAATTAACTGGAAACCTTGGAAGTGTGAAACTGCGATTGAAGTATTTGAAGAGCTGAGCTTGAAACACAGAGAAAAAAAAACAAAAGAGAAAAAAAAAAGTTTGATGGAAGTGTGCCAACTAGAGAAGGGTGTGTATCAAAAGGAAGTTGCAAGAGTTAGCAAAGGCTATATGGGGAGCAGCAAAATTTTGTTTCTGATTGCTATTTGATGTCTCAAGCTTTCTGATATGAATCTGATCCGAATGAGTCCATTAGAAGATTGGAGAAAAAAAAACAGTTTGAAAGTAAAAACAGAAAAAAAAAAAACAAAGGAACAAGAGGCACTCCATGGAAGCTCACGGCAGTATTAAGTCTGTAGCCAGTTTCTGAACAAAGATTTGGGAGCAAAGCACATTAGGACTGAACAAAATGAAGAAGCAAAATGGAAAGTAGCAGCTGAATAGAAAAGAAAAACAGTTTGAAAGTAAAAACAGTTTGGAAAAAACAAAGAGACAAGTTGGCACACAATTGAAAACTTGGCACAATGGATTAGTGAAGTAATTCTCATCCAAATTGAAGTTCTGCTCATTTACATTTTGAATTTACTAGAGAGGAAGAAAAAGAAAAGAAAAATTAGAAAGAAGAAGAGAAGAGAAAAAATGGCACACTAGAGGAGAAATTGGCACAAAGGAGTTGAGGAACTCTTTTCATCAAAATTTTAGAAAGGCATTGCAAAGATTCACTCTACCACACTTTGGATTCATTATATGGACTGAAAGGAGGGCAAAATGCATCATGAATATCCTTGGACATCCAAGTCTTCCACTCATTCAAATTTGCTGTTAACTTGGCTTTTATTTCATTTCTACCATTTCATATGTCATTTCATTTTTGAATAAGTTTTTATGGACGATTGATTCTAATCATGAATAATGGTAGAGAGTAGATAATGAGCAAGCTTATGGTAGTGCAAGAAACATGTGTGTATGAGTGAGCTCCAATTTCATCATGTACTTAAAACTTAGGAAGAGAGCCACCAAAAGTGTCCCTTGAGAGGTTTAGTGAGTGAAATTCATCTCAATGAATCATGAAGGTTGAATTGCTAAGTTGTTGATTTAACGACAAGATATTAGTCCATAGAGTTTAGATTTTTGAGAATTAACAACCCTAGGTAATTTCTTTTCAATTGCTTCTACTTATGTTTGGAAATAACCTAGGGGATACATATTTAGTACTTTTCGCGAGACGCTCAAGCTTAAGTGTGGGGGAAGGAGCGATCACCCTCAACACTGGAGCAAGAAGAAGCCTCCACCTCCACCAAAGCAAAATCCAAAAGATTACATTATTTGCTTTGGGTGTAATCAAAAGGGGTACTACAAGGACAAGTGTCCATTAGGTAAAAAGGAGGTAAACCATAAACTCAATTCAATTAATTTGAAAATTAACATGAGTGGTAGGGATGGGACAAAGAAGGAGAAGAAGCATATAAGATGCTTCACATGAGGTGAGCTAAGACACTACGACACTAAATGCTCAAAGAAAGGAGAATTCAAGAAATTGGAGCATTTGAGGAAGTGGGAGAAGAAGAAGAAGAAGAGGAGCTCACATCAATGGGGAGCTACAAGGGTAAGGGAGGTAATCCCTAACTTTAGGTGTAATTCAAATTCCTCCATGCATGTTAGAAATAATGTTAATTGTTTACCCATGCATAATTTTGAATTTAAATATCATGATAGGAGTAGGATTAATAATGTAGATCAAAACCCTAGGAAAATTATGCATCATCATAAATCCAAAACCATTAACCTAAGGACCAAAGCATTAATCCCAAGAAGATGAGACATATGCCTAGAATGGGTAAGTCTAGGAATGTCCTGTTGGAGCAATCGACCTTAAGATGGTCCGGAGTGATCATAGGTTTTGATGTTTGGGCAAAGGGTTTAAGTTAGGTTTTCCCTTGTATTCTTATATGTGTATGTTGAGTGTGCAGGTTGTACAGGTTACACATATGGACTTGACTGGACGGTCTCGGTACAGTGAAGGATGGCATGGAGGCAAGCTGGAGGCTTGCGTGTGCATCCGAGGGACCTTGGAGAGCAGGGACGATGAGCTGATGGGCGCGGACTTCGAGGCATGCGTGAAAGATAGCATGGAGGCAAGCTGGAGTCTTGCGTGCATCCGAGGGATGGGAGCCGAAGATGAAGAGGGCGCGAAGGCAATAGTCGAGGCTGTGGATGAGGAGTCAGTCGAGTCGTGAGGATCGAGTGCTGTGTGAATGTACTCGGGAAGGGATTCAGCTGGGGACCAGTCGACTGCTCTGAGCAGTCAACTGGTAGGTGGCTGGTGAGTTGGCTAAAATTCGAACGTTGGGGTGCAACGGTCGAATTTGGCTGGCACCAGTCGACTGCCCTTGGAGCAGTCGACTGGTGGCGAGGTTTTCAGCCCGAGTTCTATTTAAAGAGAACTCGGTTTGGGCTGGGATTTTCGACGAGTTTGGTCTTGGTTAAGGACCAAACAGTAGTCTTTGTGCTCAGAGGTTCTCAAGGTGTTGTGGTGAGGTTTCTCCACCTACAAGGAGCAACGAGGGCTAGCCGGAAGTTATCCGGGGAGTGATCCACCGACGGATTCTTGGATTAGTCCCCCGACCGGGGTGGATACCAAGTAAATTCTATTTGTTAGTGTTGTTTGTTCTCTTTATTATTGTTTTCGCTGTGCAACTAACAACGCAGGTACAAGAAAGATCCAAGAAACGCTATTCACCCCTCCTCTAGCGTACCATATTCGATCCTACAGTTGGTATCAGAGCTAGGACCGCTCGTGATTGGACTAACCGCCAAGAAGAGCAAAAGCTAGAGGGAAGAACCATGGAAGACAAACTTGGGGAAGACATCTACACTCCACCGCCCTACGACCATGAAGACTTCGAGTTTTGGAAGTCACGGATGGAGACGTGGTTCGGAATGGAGTGGGACCTTCGAATTGCGCTTGAAGAGCCATATGAGACACCAAAGGATAAGCACGGGAAGAGGCTTAGGCCTAGATATTGGAGTCAAGAACAACAAGATCAAGCGAAAGCAAACAAGAAGGTAATTAGCATTTTGGTAGATATTTTGCCTAATACCATTTTGAGTTGTGTAGGTGAGTATAGAGATGCACATGAATTGTGGAATAAAGTCAAAGAATATCATAAAAGTCCTATACAAATTCAAGAGCCCGAAGAGATCAATTCATTGGTTTAAGAAGTGGAAGAAGAAAGTGAGAGGTAATCCACCTCCTCTAGAGAAGTGGAGGAGGTCACCACCTCAAGGATTGAGGGGGAGGAGAGAGCCTCGTCTACACAAGAACAAGAGGAAGCATCTTCTTCATCCAAGGTTGAAAAGGAAGTCAACCTAGTCTCCACCTCCACCAAAGCCAAGAGAAAGAAGCATATTATATGCTTTGGTTGCAACCAAAAGGGGCACTACAAGGATAAGTGCCCACAAGGTAAAAAGGAGGTAAAATCTACACTCATTTCAAATTCCTTTAATTCTAACATGAAGTGTAGGAATGGAGAATTCCAAGATAAGAAGAGGAGAATTCGATGCTTCACGTGTGGTGAACTGGGGCACTACCACACCAAGTGTCTAAAGAAGAAAGAGCTCAAGAAAATGGGACACTTGAGGAGATGGGAAAAAGAAGAAAGGAAGAAGCAAAGACCACAACGAGGAGGGACTACAAGGGTAAGGGAGGTAATTCCTAATCCTAGGGTAGAATGCAATTCAATTTCAAGTTTCTCCTTGCATATTAAAAATAATATTAAGAATCCATTCATGCATGCTAGAACTCATGAGAAATGTTTAATGATACATAATTTTAGTTTTAGATACAATGATAGGACTAGGGTTAACAAGGTAAAACACAACCCTAGGAAAAGCATGTATAATGATAGACCCAAGACCTCTAGACCTAAGGATCATGGCACTAATCCCAAGAAGGGAAGGAATGTGCCTAGAAAGGAGGTTAGGCCTAGGAATGTCCAAGGTGGACACATGGGTTCAAAGGTTAGAAATTTGGAAAAGGAAAATCAAGCCTTGAGGGTAAGGTTTGATACATTAGAAAAGGCCCTAGAAAGGTTCACGGTTGGATCTAAGGGCCTAGACATGATGTTGGGTAGTTTGAAACCCAACTACGATAAATCGGGATTGGGATACCAGTCTAAGACCTCCAAGGCCAACAAAAAGAAGTATGCTGGGGAGGCATACAATCATGGTAAGGAGGGTAAGTCCAAGGATGGCAAGGGAATGCCATCCAAGGGTAAAAAGGGTGACTTAACCAAGGACAAGGTGTCCAAGGTTAAGAAGGTTCACTTTGTAGGCCAAGAGTCACCGGGGGCACACCGGTGTGGCTTAGTGTGGATTGAGTCACCTAGGGAGGTGACTAGGGCTCAGAACTCAAGGGGAAGCACTAGGAGCCTATGGGGTCCATAGTGAATGGATCTCAAGAGTTTTTCTCCTAGAAAATTAGGTTGAAATATGTCAAAAGGATTGGAAGACTTGGGTAAGTCTTAAAAATGGCACATTAAAAGGAGAATTAGGGAGAAAAAGGTGAAAATAGGATATATCTGAGAAAACTAGGTTTTAATGGGTGAACACCATGCAATTCAGTGCTAGAAATGAGTTATGATCAAGTATAAGAGAATACATTAAGGAGAAGTCACAATTGAGACTTTTGGGATGAGTTTCAATGATACACTTTAGGATAAGTTGAGTTTCGTGCCAATCTTGGGATCCGGAGTACATTTGGTTGAAAACGTGTTTTTCCCAAGTAGAACTGGCCCCATAAATCTCCCCACGAAATTTCATAATTTTTGGAGATTTGTAGAATTATCTAGGCATTACTGAAATTGGGCTGAAAAACCTGAAAATCAGGTATCAGTAGACTGCCCTGGGGGCAGTCGACTGGTAAGAGCCCAGAAACATTCTGTGAGTTTTGGAAGTCGACTGCCACAGGGGCAGTCGACTAGTCTGTAGGCTGAAATGAAAATAGGTGTATTGGACAATCAAAATTACAAATTTGGATTATAGGATATGACTGTGGATTTAAAGTCTTAATTATGATCTCATATTCCTTAAATGAAGTGTTATCTCATGGGTTAATAAGGATTTATTGATATTTTGAAAATCAAGGAAGATTGATAAAGTTTCCCTAAGTATCTAGGATTTAGAGGTCTAAAGGAAAAATTGAGGACAATTCCATGTGTCCAATTATGATGGTTAGCATTAACAACCACATGGAATTAGAGATAGACTTGGATGTTGATACAAAATGTCAATCTCTTAAGATAATTAGAAGTTGTACCAAAAGTCAAGCACATTTGCATTTTTTTTCATGGAATTATATTTTTCTAGGATAGAGTATATCCTAGCAAATGTGCTTGCAACTTTTTTAGAAATGTTCAAGGTTTAGTTGAGTTCGTTTTGGCACTAGGGGTAAGGTTGCTTGGGAGCAAGCCTTTAATGGTGTCCAAGGGAGAAGAACTCGGGTGTTGAGTTGGGTATACCTTAACATGGTGTTATGGTGTTAAGTTGGGTAGAACTTCACCATGGGAAAATGAAAATTGAGAGAAGGCATAGGTTAAGGGGGAGGTAGCCCGTGTTTGCCTTGGTTTTCATAGAAAATTATTTTTGGATTTTGTGTCTAACTTGGGAACGATGATAGATACATGGTGAAATGTATTTTTCCCAAGTAGGTATGGGTACCAAAATGTTCTCCACGAAATTTGGGAATTTTTTAAGAATTGTGGAATTTCTGGTGAGTTTCTGAAATTCGGCCAGAAAATAGACTTTCAGAGTATTAGTCGACTGACCATTTTGGCAGTCGACTGACCAGGGCTGATTTGGGTATCAGCAGCTGGTTTGGGATCCAAATGATAAGAAACATGTGTATGGGGGTTGAGTACACATTGTTTAGGATCATTAAGAATTGAAAGAACCAATAATTGAGATATTATTGGAGTCTTTTTGATGTATGGCAAAGGGGAAGAGATGTTCGGTTTAAGTGGAAAACCAAACATACCTTTGCTAGAAACCCTAGTTTTAGGGGGAGCTTGGGAGAAGCTTTAAAAAGCCTGTTTTGGTGAAATTCCTAACTTGGAGGGTTAGGTGTGGGAAAAAATCCTAACTTGGAGGGTTAGGTGTGGGGAACCTTGGGATAGGTTTTAAAAAGCCCGTTTCGGAAAAGTCCTAACTTGGAGGGTTAGGTGTGGGATGCCTTGGGATAGGATCCATTTTTGCATTGCATATGCATTATTTTTTCCATTGACTACTGTCTTGTTTTCCCTAACTTAAACGGATTGTCAAACATCAAAAAGGGGGAGATTGTTGGAGCAATCGGCCCTAAGATGGTCCGGAGTGACCATAGGTTTTGATGTTTGGGCAAAGGGTTTAAGTTAGGTTTTCCCTTGTATTCTTATATGTGTATGTTGAGTGTGAAGGTTGTACAGGTTACACATATGGACTTGACTGGACGGTCTCAGTACAGTGAAGGATGGCATGGAGGCAAGCTGGAGGCTTGCATGCGCATCCGAGGGACCTTGGAGAGCAGGGACGATGAGCTGATAGGCGCGGACTTTGAGGCATGCATGAAGGATGGCATGGAGGCAAGCTGGAGGCTTGCGTGCATCCGAGGGACGGGAGCCGAAGATGAAGAGGGCGCGAAAGCAATAGTCGAGGCTGCGGATGAGGAGTCAGTCGAGTCGTGAGGATCGAGTGCTGCGTGAATGTACTCGGGAAGGGATTCAGCTGGGGACCAGTCGACTGCTCTGGGAGCAGTCGACTGGTAGGTGGCTGGTGAGTTGGCTAAAATTCGAACGTTGGGGGGTGCAACAGTCGAATTTGGCTGACACCAGTCGACTGCCCTTGGAGCAGTCGACTGTTGGCGAGGTTTTCAGCCCGAGTTCTATTTAAAGAGAACTCGGTTTGGGCTGGGATTTTCGATGAGTTTGGTCTTGGTTAAGGACCAAACAGTAGTCTTTGTGCTCAGAGGTTCTCAAGGTGTTGTGGTGAGGTTTCTCCACCCACAAGGAGCGACGAGGGCTAGCCGGAAGTTATCCGGGGAGTGATCCACCGACGGATTCTTGGATTAGTCACCCGACCGGGGTGGATACCAAGTAAATTCTATTTGTTAGCGTTGTTTGTTCTCTTTATTATTGTTTCCGCTGTGCAACTAACAACGCAGGTACAAGAAAGATCCGAGAAACGCTATTCACCCCCCTCTATCGTACCATATTCGATCCTACATGTCCAAGGTGGACATGTCGATTGGATATAAATTAGAGAAAATCCTAGATAGATTTACTATTGGATATAAGGGTTTAGGTATGATGTTGGGTAGCCAAAAACCCAACAATGATAGATTGCGTCTAGGATACCGATCTAAATTCTCCAATGTTATGGAGAAGGCATATGCAACGGTACCATATGACTATAGCAAAGGGAAGCACAAGAATGGCAAAGGAAAGCCATTTAAAGGGAAAAAGAAGAACTTAACCAAGGACAAGGTGTCCAAGGTTAAAAGGTTAGGTTTGTAGGCCAAAAGTTACCGGAGGTACACCAGTGTGACCTTGTGTTTGTAAAAGAGTCACCTAGGGAGGTGGCTAAGGCTAAGAGATCAAGGGGGAGCTCTAGGAGCCAAGTTGGGTCCCATGGTCAATGGATCTTAGGAGGATCTCTCCCGGAAGTCTAGATGGACCATGGAGTGTCCTAAAGGATTTGGAAACGAATTTGAATCTCAATCCTAGGGATTTAACACATTGTGAGTATAATGCATGAAAATATGACATTGGGGTCATATTGCATAAAAATTAGTTTTTGATGTATAGATGTCATATAAATCAATGTTAGGGATGTATTGTGGTTTGGTATGTGCAGATACATCAAGAGGAGGCCAAAATTAGGACTTTATGTCAATGTTCAATTGAACCATTTAGATAGTTTTCGATTTTGTGTAAATCTTGAGATTGGTAATAGATATATTTTTTGAATGTTTTTTTAAGTAGACACGGGTATCATAAACCTCTCCACAAAATTTAGAAATTTTTGGAGAATTATGGAATTATCAGCGCATTTTTGAAATTGGGTTCAGAATGTTGAAAAGGCTGAAATCAGGGTATCAATCGACTGGTTCAACGGTTAGTCGACTGGTAATAGTGCTGTCTAGAGAGAGACTAGCTACTGCATGATTTTTTCGATAGGGATCAGTCAACTGGTAATTGTCTCAGTCAATTGATACAGGTTGAAACTGTTTTCAGCTGAATCAGAAAGTGTCCAAATAAGTGTAAACTTGTGTATAATCTTATGGGGAATTAATGCACAACGTTTATAGTTATTAAAGGTTAAAGGATCCAATAATTAGGATATTGTTGGAGTCATTTTGATGTGTGATAAAGGGGAGAAGTGTTAGGTTTAAGTGGAAAACTAAACACGCCTTTGCAAGAAATCCCATGTCACGGAGGAGCGTAGGTGAAGGGGGAGCATTGTTGCTCATTTATTGGCAAAGGGGGGATCTTGAAAAGGTTCTTAAAACCCCTTTGTAAGTCCAATATAGGGGGAGCCTTGGAGAGGTTCTTAAAAAGCCTGTTCTGGTAAAAATCCTAACTCTTAGGGAGTTTAGGTGTGAGGGATGTCTTGTGATAGGATCCATGTATATTTGCATATGCATTGGCGGTATAAGTCCAAGGTGAAGCCTTAACAACGCAAGCCCAAATGTTTATTTAGCATTGTATTTGCTATTTATTTTCCCTAACTTAAACGGATTACCAAATATCAAAAAAGGGGAGATTGTTGAAGCAATATATGGTCCGGAGTGACCATGTATTTTGATGTTTGAGCAAAGAGTTTAAGTTATGTTCACCCTTGTACGTGATATGTGTATGTGAGTGTGCAGGTTTGCAGGATACACATAAGCTTAGCTAGACGGCTTTGGGTCCAGTGAAGGATGGCATGAGGAGACAAGCCGTGAGCTTCTGTGCATTCGAGGGACAGTGGACAATGGAGGAACAATGAGCCAAGGGAAGCGCACTTCGAGGCATACGCGAAGGATGACATGAGGACGAGCCATGGGCTCGTATGCATTCGAGGGACGAGAGCCAAGTCGAAGAAGGCTTGAAGGCAACAAGTCTAGGCTGCTAGGTGCAGAGTTAGCTGAGTCGTGAGGGTCCGAGTGCTGAAAGAATTGTACTCGGGAAGGGAAACCCTAGGTTTAGTGTTTGGGCAGTCGACTGCAACTTGTAGCAGTCGACTGGTGTAGGGCATAGAAAAGTCAGTCGACTGATCCTCTTTGCAGTCGACTGATGTCGACTAGAATTCGAACGTTGGGTTGTAACTTTCGGATTCAGTTGGAACCAGTTGACTGGTATTGACACCAGTCGACTGGTACCGGCTAGTTCAGCCACGAGCTCTATTTAAGGGAGCTCGGTTTGACTGACTAGGGCTGGCAAAATTAGCTTTGGTTAAAGGCCAATTAGTAGTCTAAGTGCTCAAGTGAGTATTGCGGGTTGTAACGAGGTTTCTCCACCCACAATGAGCTACATGAGCTAGTTAGAGGTTTTTCGGTGAGTTATCCACCGACGGATCGGGATCGTCCACCTTACGGACAGCCGTGGAATAGGAGCTTTATCTCCGAATCACGTAAACGGTAAAGTGTTAGCATTATTTTAATTGGTAGTTTGAGTTTCCGCTTACGCTAACAATTATAGGAAGAAAGTGAATTTGAAAAAAAACTATTCACCTCTCCTCTAGTCGGTTCATCAATCCCACCACTATCTAATTGTAATTAATATTTAATTGACTTGTAATTAATTGTCACAATTTACAAAGATGAGTGTTGATTAATTTCTAAGGCTATATTTAATGAGAAGTAATCAAATTTGTAATATAGATTACATTACAAGATTGATTATTTTATTTGGTACAGTTTTAAAATGATAATGTAATATAATATAATCTGTATTATAAATGCTAATTAAAATGTTGTAATTTAGATTACAAGATTAATAATATATAATCTAATTATATTACAGACTCAAATATATTACAAATGCAATTAGATTATATTACACTTAATCAAACACGACATAAAAAAATAAAAAATAAAAAATGTTGATTAGGTAGCAGACGAACCTGGGTTGACTGACCCGGCCCCATGAAAGTTTCTCATCGGTCACCAGGGTAAATCGGGAAGCGCTCGCAGTGGATGGTCTAGAAGCCCAGTGTCTCAGGATTCACATTCATTTGGAGGAAAATTTTTTATAAAATACACCGTAACTAGGGATTGAATTGTAAATATCTAAAATAGCGATTAGTCATCCTACCGTGATTCACTGGGCTGTGGATCGTATTGTAGATCGTAAGTTTTCAGTTGTCATAATAATGAATCCTCTGTTTGGAATTAATTAATCGAATGGCAACACATGCGAGTAATTGGATCAACTTGATTGGCCTAATTTGTCCAACCAAATATGATTAACCTCATATGGCCTTCTCACGCTAAATTGTCCACCAAATTCACATTAGTTTGATTGGCACATCAATTGATTTGGTTGACTTGCAAGCGAGATCCATAGAAAATTTTAAAAGTATAAATGACTAAAATTTTAAAAGTATATTGTAAAAGAAAATGAGGATTTATTTTGACAAGTAGGAAACATGCTCTATATAGTTTTAATTTTTAAAATTAAAAATTAAAAGTTCTTTTTCATTTTGATGAAAGAAGAAAGTGATGGAGATTGTATTTTGATTTTTAGCCAAATTGACTTTCATCAATTAAGCGAAAAATGCTATCGAACGCAGGGTAAATAATAATAATAATTGATATTAAAATTTAAATTGATCTTTAAATGGTTTTCAATAATTAATTTTTAAAATAGACTTGACTCGGTTTTATTTTTTTATAAAATATCATTTGACAAGACTTTTACTTTTGTTGTTAGTAACTTATTATTATTATTATTATTATTATTATTATTATTATTATTATTAGAATAATGATTGGGAGAGTAAATTTTGAAGAGTGAATGAAAAAGTGAATGATGTGTAGCTAATGTGTACATGTTCGATCGCCGATCGGACACCATCGATTATCTCTGATTGTCGTCCCGAATCAAACTATGTCTTGGGGGATGGTGAACCCGGCAGGGTCGCCGGTAATTGAGAGCTCGCCGGATTGACGGTGAATGCGACGAGATCATAATTGCGGCGATTCCCGATGAGTTCACCGATCTTCTTAGGACATAGTTTGATTCGGGACGGTGATCAGAGGCCGTCGGTGGTGTCCGATCGACGATCGGACGTGTATACAATAACTGCTACGTCATTCACTTTCCCATTCACTCTCTCAAATTTACTCTCCCTATCATTACTCTTATTATTATTATTATTATAGCCTTTATAGCCATGTAAAGAAAAGAGAAAAACAGAGGGATAAAAAGGAAAAACGAGAGTGAGATTCTCTATCCTTGTGTTAGCATCGGCAATTTCTTAAAGACGCGGCGAAAGTTTCTAATTGAAAGACAATCAGAGATTTGAAATTTTCAAAAAACGCATCTTTTTCCATGTTACTCAAAATTGATTTTTTTTCTCTCTAAATGGCTCGAAAATCCTTAATCACATGTCAAACTTTGCTCTCAGTCTCTACATCAGAGAAAAATTATTCTAACTCCCTGACAAAACACATATATTTGCTTAACTCCCTTATCTATACGAATTTACTCAATTATCCTCCGTTTTAATTAAAATTCATTGCCAACACCGACTTCTTTCCGTCTCAATTGCCAGCGCAGACTTCTTTCCCTAAATCAATGCCGACTTCTATCCTAAATCATCGACAAACATGCTGATCGAATTCAGTCGACTTTAAAGGCTAAAATCAGAGTGGCGATCCGCACCCCTAAAGTAAAGCAGTGAACAATAAAAGAAGGTATGTTTTTTTTTTGCTAAACATTATGAAAATTTTCCATTTAAATTGCACATTTTATGAGTGAATATGCGTTTCATCTTTTTCGATTGAATGATTCCATGAGTTGGGGTTTAGTTTTCTGAGTGTGTGTGTTTTTGATTGGCTTCTGATTTTATGCCTAATATTTAGGATTTAATTTTTTTGATTTTGTTTGTATTTATCTATTTATAATGTGGAGTGATTATCTAGAAATTTCTTATAGTCAATATTCAAACGAAGGGAAAACCAGTGAACAAAAGAAGAAGGTATGTTTTTTTTTTGGCTAGACTTTATGATATTTTTTTATTTAAATTGTACCTTTACGAATGAGTTTATGTTTGAGCTTTTTCAATTGAATGATTTCATAAGACTTGGGATTTAGTTTTTTGATTGGGTTAATTTGTGTTTTTAAGGTTTAGTTTTCTGATTAAATTTGTGTTTTATTTATTCCATTATAACGTGGTTATTTGAAAATTCCCTAAAGTACTTGATTATAAATTTTTAATGATAAATTATAATGATTTAGTACTTGATTTAAAAACTATTTAATTTTTAGGAATTTTATGGAAATTTCTTTGAGTACTCAATTACAGTTTTATCCTCAATTTTTAAAGTTTAATACTTAAATCTAATTATTGTTCAATTTTTTGGAATGATTTGAAGAAAAAATTATCTTGAATTTTATATGAATGAAACTTTGTTCTTCGATTTTTATATTATTCAATAAAATATTAAATTTTTGTGGATTAGGTAAAATGAATTTTGGAAGAGGGCCTTACAATCTTATATTTTTGGGTAGTTGTAAGTGCAAGACAGAGTTATTTGTGATTTCAATTTTCAATGGTTGTAATTTGTTGAATATATTTATGAATCTTGGTAAAAAAATATGCAAAGATTATTCCCAAATTTATGATTCTGCAATACATAGCTTCGCAATATAAAATGTACATAACTTTGAATGATAATGATGATGTCTTAGATAGATACATCTTCATATGTGTTTGAAGCTCAACATGATCGATTTGAGGGTAAAGAGTAGAAACAAACATGTTGACAACCTAACAGTTGGGAGGTAAAATATATTATATTCCTCTTCATATTGTGATTTTGATAATATGTTATGTTACATCTATCACAAGTGCATATGAAATCGTTTATTTGACACTACTAATTGTATTTAAACTCAATACCTTTATACATGTATATGTACTTATTTTATACATATTTGTGTCTTGTGCATTTTAATAATTTTGTATAAAACTAATAAGGATTGTATACAACTAATAATTTTGTATATGTACTTTTCTTTTTGGTAGCGACATCCCATTTATTGTAGCTCAGTACCACCCCTTGCTCGTCTCTTGGAAGGTTGAATTCGGTTTGGATTATTATTCACATGTCCACCTGAGTTTTTAGGTAGACTTCCATCCGGCTCTTCCACTACCCGAAGTCTTCCGCAGAGAAGAGAGGGGGGTGAGCAGTACTGTAGCCCTCTTGCAAGGCCATAAAAATAGAGGAGAGAAATCCAAACTTGCAAAAACAAGAATAACAAAATGTACTAAGACTTTTGTCATGAATTAACAGCGTGGGATAAAAAAATGTGACCGAAGAGAACCTCAAAAAAGTGGCAAAATTACCCTTTTCTAATTAAATGAAAAAAGAAGACGAAAAGTTCTCAAGTGCTGGTTTCACCAAAATTGAGCAGCCCCTGATCTGTACCAATTGTAGGATCGAGATTGAACGATAGAGGGGGGAGGTGAATATCGCTTCGCAAAAACTTTGGATTTAAAAATTAAATGACTAAACGATAAAGTACACAACGGAAGCTTTGAGAGTAAGCGTAGGAGTTAGAGAGAGAGAGGAAGCAACGGAAACAAGCAATAAATCACGATCGCTAACTCATGTTGGGTTTACGTGCTACGGGGTCTTGATCGGCTCCTACTATAAGACCCACGATCCTTGATCGTTTACTTTGAGTAATACTAATAATCGCAAGTGTGTTTACAAAATACTGAACTGAAGTGTGCAATAAAGGGAAACAATTTTACCGACTCCTGAAATGAAAGGAAGATCTTCGATCGAAGAGGCGGATGACATTTTAGCGTGTATCAGAACATCGGTCGCACAACACACAGAAGAAGAAACTGATTGTTATCTTAGAATTGTTGTATTGAACTGCTGCACTCGACCCCTTTTTATAGTATTTACTCAAGCGCCTGAATGACCTTTCAGATGCCCTCATTACACCGTACCAGGCGGATACTCTATCTGCTGTTCGGTTAAACATTATCTTGGCCAGGCGCCTGAGTCCCTTTTGTTGGGGCAATCGGCCCAAGTATAATCTGGAGGATCATGAGTTTTGATGTGTGTGTCAATATGATTAAGTTAGGGTTTCATGTTGTTCTAATATGTGTATGTGAGTGTGCAGGTTTGCAGGATACACATAGGCTTGTCTGGATGTCTTCAGGTACGGTGAAGGGTGGCATGGAGGCAAGCCGTGGGCTTGTGTGCGCATCCGAGGGACCATGGACAAGGCAGGGACGATGAGTCAAGGAAGCAGACTTCGAGGCGTACGTGAAGGATGACATGGAGGCAAACCGAGGGCTTGTGTGGGCATCTGAGAGACGAGGGCCAAAGTCGAAGAGGGCCTGAATGCAACAGATCGAGGCTGCTGGAGCAGGAATGATGAGCCGAGGGATGCGGACTTCGAGGCATGTGTGAAGGATGACATGGAGGCAAGCTGAGGGCTTGTGTGCGCATCTAAGGGACGGGAGCTGAAGATGAAGAGGGCGCGAAGATAACAGATCGAGACTGCTGGATGAAGAGTCAGCTGAGTCGTGAGGGTACGAGTGCTGAGTGAAATGTACTCGGGAAATCCTAGGATTCGAGTGCTGAGAGAAATGTACTCGGGGATGGGAAACCTTAGGTTTAGGAGTGGACCAGTTGACTGATGGCACTTGGAAAATCGAACATTAGGCTGTAACGGTCGAGTTTAAGTGGGACCAGACAACTGGTAATGGACCAGTTGATTGGTAGTGGTCTTTTCAGGCTCGAGCTCTATTTAAGGGAGCTTATATATATAAGGTTGTTTCTTCTTGGCGAAACTTGCTTGGCTAAAGATTGTTAGCAGCCTATATTGCTCAAGAATTGTCCAAGGATTGTGGCGAGGTTTCTCCACCCACAAGGAACGACAAGAGCTAGCCGGAGGCGCTCCGGGGAATCATTCACCGAAGGATTAGGGATCGTCCACCATATAGACAGCTGTGGAGTAGGAGTATCATCTCTGAACCACGTAGATCGGTTTGTGTTAGCATTGTTTTAGTTTTTGTTTAGTATTTCCGCTTGTGCATGCTAACGTTGTAGGTAGAAAATCGAACGAAAGCTATTCACCCCCACTCTAGCTTAACGGTAAGATCCTAACAAGTGGTATCAGAGTGAATGTTCGCTCATCTACGGACTAACCATCGAGAGAGCAACAAGTTAGAGGATTCGATTTATATTGACTATATAATCGAATTAGACCTCAGATATTATGATGTACGTGCTCTTAATCCCGATATAATAACGGGTACATATACTTAATATCTATTTCTTTAAATTACCAATGGGCGAGATTTATTTGTTAAATTGATAGGCCCGGTAAATTAGGAAATAATATTATTTACATGGTGTGTCGTCGATTATAGAAGGAAACCGTGTCCTAATGCTTAAGATGATGATGTCCCCTTGAGGAGCTCATAAACCGTGCCCTAATAGGTTAAGATGATGATTATAGAAAGACTAAGTACTTGTTTAATAAAGTATTAAAAACAAGACTAAGTACTTAAATTGTGCCAATAACATACGACTATATAATTTTTTTTTAAAATTGAACTTCCCTAAGTCTAACACAATCCAAGGAATCTTGTTGACCACAAGAAAATTTCTATGTGTCTTTGAGATTTTTCATAAATGAATAATGGAATTCGGTTTTTAAAAAAATATAATACTTTACTTGATTTGGTTTCTTTCCCAGTTTGACACAATCCTAGGAAATCTTGTTAACCATAAGGAAAATTTTCCTATGTATCTTGGAAATTCTTCCAAACTCATGATAAAGCATTTTCAAAAATTTTCAAAAGTATTTAAAGGACAAAAATATTTTCAGGATGAGTTTTGAAAAAATAATATTATGTTTTCAAATGATTTTAAAAGATAGTGCATGAATGCATAATATTTTTGAAAATTTTAATAGTTCTTTCAATTTGACCTCCCCCTAAACTTGACACAGTCCTAGGAAGCTTGTTGACTACAAGTGATCTTCCTTTGAGTCTTAAGGTTTGATTCAACAAAAAAGAATTAAAAATTTTGAATTAATTATGATTTTAAGTTGTTAAGTATTAAATAGTTACAAATTAATTAAAGTTAAGTTATTAAAAATTATTTAAGGTTTAAATTAGTTTAGGAATTAATTAAGGTTAAATCATTAAAAAATTAATTATTGTTTAATTATTTAAGAATTAATTTAGGTTTAAATTATTTAAGAATTAATTTAGGTTTAAATTATTTAAGAATTAATTAAGGTTTAATTATTTAATAATTAATTTAGGTTTAAATATTTAAGGTTTAATTATTGAAGAATTAATTCAGATTAAAATTATTAAGATTAAAACTATTAAGAATTAATTAAGATTAAAATTATTAAGAATTAATTAGGATTAAAATTATTAAGAATTAATTAGGTTTAAATTATTAAGAATTGAGTTTGAATTTAATTATGATTAAAGTTTCTAAAATTTGAATAATGATTGTGGGTCTAATTGTATATTTTCCATTAATTCAAAAAATTCTAATTCACCTATTGTTTCTTTTGTTTTTAAGTTCTTAATTTTACTTGATATTTATATTTTATTTGAATTTATGTAAGCTTTTTTAAATATAGCTTTAATTTTAATAAATTCTTCTTCATCTTCAGAATCATATTCTTCTTCATCTTCAAGGTTAAATTCAGAATCTAAAGTTGTATCATTATCTTCATAGTAGGTAGAATAATTTTCAGGATTATTAATTAAAGTTGTATTACTATGTTCAAAAGCAGTAGAATTGTTAATTAAGGGTAAACTGTTATCCTCAATATTATTTTCAGAAATGGTTTGAACATTAATTTCAGATAGATTATAATTATCAATAATAATTTCATCATTATCCTCAAAATTATCAGAATTATCACTAATATTATTATCCTTAACTTTTTCAGAATTATTAGTAATATTATTATCCTTAACATTTTTAGAATTATCAGTAAATTTATTATTCTTAACATTTTCAGAATTATTAGTAATATTATTATCCTTAATATTTTCAGCATTATCAGAAATATTATTATTAACATTATCAGCATTATCAGATAAAATTTTAGAATTAATTCTAAAAATTATTGCATTAATATTATGGATTAATGAGTTAATATTTGGTATCTTACTATTATCAATGTTAAGTTCATTATTAACTAATTTGACATGCAATACATTAAGTTGACTATTCAAAAAATCTAATTTATAGGAAAAATTGAAAGTGCTATCTAAATTATCAGCATGCTGGTGTAACTGTGCAGGAATTTAAAAATTATTTCGCAAATTCATTTTTCATACCTTGGTCGGACATTGGTTCTTGTAGTATCCATGCTTTTGACATTTGAAGCACTGGATGTGGCTCTTGTCCCTCCGGACTCCTGGTGTTGGTACCTCCTTTGCCGCCGGTGGTGAATATCGAGTCTTACGAGTAGGACACTTGTTTTTATAGTGTCCTCTCTCCCTGCACTTGAAACAAACATATAATATAAAATTTAAAAGTTGACATAATTTAAAAATACCTGTATTCACCCTTGCTCCCCCTCAATTCTTGGCGTCATTGCTCCTTCGGCTGTTAGTCCGATGAAGAGCTTCTAGGCTTTGATACCACTTGTAGGATTGTTGCCGGTCGATAGAGGGGGGAGGGGCGAATATCGACTCGTAAAATTTGTCAGAATTTCATCGCTTATCATCTTTCTATCAGGGTTAGTACGCAGTGGAAATAATAATAAAGAAAGACAAAATAAACACGCAGAGACACGCGGGTTTTTCTTGGTTCCCAACCCCCTAGGGTCAGTACGTCCAAGGCCTAAGCACTCAATCGTGTGTCTACTAATAGTCTCCTTTCCGGACTTTCCGAGGCAGAGAAACCCGTCTTATAGTTATGTTTACAAGCAAGGAATAAAAGAAATTAATACGTAAATAAAAGCAAACCAAAACAACTCGGCCAACTCTGGAAGTCCTAAGCACCGCATGCTTCTTTCTGGAGCCTCCTTGGTCACAGAGCTTTGACATGAGCGTTTTTTCTTTGCAAAGAATGCTTAGATTGATGTGGAAGTTGATGTTCTGCATTGAGGGGTTGAACCCCTTTATATAGCACCATCTCGGGCGCCTCTAAGACCTTGGGCGCCTGCCATGTCGCGGTCAAAGTTCATCCTTTGCACCGAAACCGTAGGGCTGATAAAATTTCCTTCCCAAGTGCCTGGGACTTTCCCAGGCGCCTGGCTTGCTAGGCGCCTATGAGCGGGCTTCCGCAACTGGGGTGCCCACCTTCTTTTGGGTGCCTGATTCAAGTCAGACGCCCAGGAGCTGTCTCCCAGGTCTTGTTTCCCCTGCGTTTACTCTCCTATCTTGCCACCAACTCTAGGTACCTGCAAGACAACAAACACAAGACAAACATATAAGTAATCTTAGCTTTAATGATTGGTTCTGACTTTGGATTTGACCCGAACCCTAGGTCGAACCGACGCCTAATGTTCTCTTTCCCAGGGAACGTGTCCTCACCTACTCCACACTTGGAGAAGTTGTGTTTGTCAACCAGAACCTCCGGTTGGACTTTCGCTTAGCCTCCGAGAACTTGAATCTCAAGACGTCTGACCTCGATCCGTCTCTACTTCTGTTCGCGATTCCCGCTCGACTAAAGCTTTTGCCAATAGGGACCTCCGGCTGGACTTTTGCTCGATCTTCGAGAACTCGGATCTCGAGACGTCTGACCTCGACCCGTCTCTAGTTCTGTCCGCCATCTCGCTTGGAAAAAACTCCGTTGCCCGATCACCGACCAGGATTTAGTGCTCAGTCCCCCGGATCAAGACTTCATGCCCAGCTTCACTCACCAGGACTTAGTCTAACCTAGCTTCACTCTCTAGAACCCAACATCACTCATCAGGATTTACTTCACCTGGCTTCACTCACTAGGTTTTCCTTCACCTAGCTTCCCTTGCTAGGACCCTACTTCACTCACCAGGGTTTCTTTCACCAAAATCACTTCTTTAGGTAAATATGATTTCATCATGGTCGGGGACCCGATCCCCGACCGTGATGCTGACTAGACTTCCTCCAATCTTTAAGTAAATATGATTTAACCCCTCAAGTCCGGTGTAGATTAATCCTTTGGTCAAACTGACCAACCCTGGGTTCTATTCTCTCTGCCAAACATCAGATCATGTTTGGCTAAACCTTTGTCAACCTAATCAAACATGGGATAACCCTACCAAACATAAGGTCCTGTTTGGATTAACCCTTGATCACTTCGACCACCCTTAATATATAATCTAACATATATTGTTACTAACTTTACTATATTATCAAACATCGAAACCCTAGAGGATGACTGTTCATCTCTGATGCATTTTGCACCTACAGTGCATGCTTGAAAATTCTTCATTTTAAAAAACTAAGTTGGAGAGGGAATCTTTGAGTCCCGTGGCCTCCATTACTAGTTTGATAAGTGCTGCAAACAAACTTGCGCGTTGGCTCTGAGTGTCTTCCTCCATATCAGATGAGTTTGTTTTGCGGATCAGTAGTTCCAACTTCCATTGGATGATTATAGGAAATTATTTAGGAGTGTGTGATCTTCCCCATCGGAAGGGACATAATCCTAGATAATGGACATAGTATCAAGTAATGGTGTACACTTAGATACAATTAATAGTATCCTCCCCATCAGAGTCACTGTTATTATTTGCATGGCCGATGATAAACCAACTATTAATTTTATTTGTCAAAAAGTAAGGTTGACAAGATAATAAAAATAATGGGTAAAACCTCCTCTTACAAATGTTTGAATTAGTATACGTCCACACTATCGTGGCATGCTAACTTCACGGTGTTTTGAGGTGTTGGTGATTTTAAAATTTTATTGTTTGAGGAATTAATATTATTTTAAAATCTAATATTTTGATCATTGTGATTCTCAGGATTTTTCAAAATGACTTTCAATCTCCTTGCTATGATTTTAAAAGAAAATAAACTTATTAGTCCCAATTATATTGATTGGAAAAGGAACTTAGATATTGTCTTGATTGTTGAGGAGTACAAATTTGTACTTTTTGAGATATGCCCCGCTAAGCCTAGTGATGATTCTAGTGAAGAGGAGAAAGAGAGTTATAGAAAGTGGATAAAAGCAGATGAGATGACGCGGTGTTACATTTTGGCTTCTATGTCAAGTGTACTGCAACATCAGCATCAGACTTTCACTACTGCTTATGACATGATGCTCAATCTCAAGGAACTCTTCGGACACCAAAATCAGGCTGCTAGGCAAGAGGCTTTGAGGAACTTAATGACGACCACCATGGATGAGGGAACACCCGTGAGGGATCATGTTCTCAAGATGATGACTCATTTGACTGAGATGGAAGTCCTTGGAGTTGAAATCAATAGGGAAACCCAGGTCGATATCATACTCCAGATGCTACCCAAGAGTTTTGAGCAGTTTTGCTTGAATTACAAAATGAACAAGAGGATGTATTCGTTGGCAGAACTTCTGATAGAACTCCAGGCAGCAGAAGGGCAATTTCGTCAAAGTGCTCAAGCTTACTTTGTTGGAAACGTTTCTACTTCTAAGCTGAAAGGCAAGAAGAAGAAAAAATAAGGTGGTTCGGCAAAGAAAACGGCTGGATCTTAAGGACCTCAGGCTGGAGTGAAGAAGCCAAAAAGCAAGTGCTTCACATGCAAGCAAACTGGACATTGGAAGGTGGACTGTCCCTGCCGAAAGGAGAACAATAAAGGTATATCTTTTTCATTAGTTGTTGAAACATATTTAGCGGTGCTATCTACTGGTACCTGGTGTGTAGATACGGGAGCCACTGATCATGTCTGCAATTCATTGCAGGGGATCTAGAAAACCAGATAAGTACATAAGGGCGAGATTACTGTCAACATGGGCTATGCTACGGAGGTGGCGGCTATTGCAGTGGGAGATGTTTATTATCTTTTGCTAAGGATAAATTTTTAGTTTTGAGAAATTATCTTTACGTACCTTCTTTTAAAAAGAATTTAATTTCAGTTTCTAAGTTATTTATGGATGGATATTCTATTTCTTTTAATGACAAAGTTGTTATCAAAAGGAATAGGGAGATTATCTGTTCCGGTACGTTGGTTGGTAATTTTTATACTCTTAATCCAATTTCTCTCATGATGCAATTAGAAATTAATAACACATCTTCTAATTCTAATAAGAGAAAAGAACCTTCAAAAATGAACCAAACATATCTTTGGCATCTAAGGTTGGGTCATATTAACTTGAGTAGAATTCAAAGGTTGATAGACGATGGACCTTTGGGTTCATTGGTGGTGGAAGACTTCCCAACCTGCGAATCTTGCTTAGAAGGTAAAATGACTAAGAGGCCTTTTAAGGCCAAGGGGTATAGAGCCAAAGATGTGTTGGAGTTGGTTCATTTTTATTTGTGTGGTCCTATGTCTATCCAGGCAAGAGGTGGCTCTGAATATTTCAACTCTATTTATAGATGACTATTCAAGGTATGGATACATTTACTTGATGCGTCGCAAGTCTGAGTGCTTTGACAAGTTTAAGAATACAAGGCTGATGTGGAGAAACGTCATGGTATAAGTATCAAGACACTACAATCTGATCGTGGTGGTGAATACCTCTTGGGAGAGTTTAGGAGTTACTTGTCAGAGGTTGGGATTCAATCCCAATTGTCCGCACCTGGTACACCCTAATAGAATGGTGTGGCGGACCGAAGGAATATGACTCTTATGGAGATAATTAGATCGATGATGAGTTATTCTAAATTATCGAATTCGTTCTGGGGGTATGCTCTGGAAATGACAGTGTATATTCTGAACTTGGTACCTTCTAAATCAGTACCCACTACTCCCACAGAATTGTGGATTGGGCGTAAGCCTAGTCTGAGACATATTCGGATTTTGGGTAGTCCAGCACATGTGCTGAAGGGAGATGCTTATAAGTTGGAATCTCGTACGGAAGTACGCTTGTTCGTAGGCTATCCTAGAGAAACGAAAGTGGTTTATTTTATAGTCCTAAAGATCAGAAGGTCATCGTTAGCATGAATGTCCGATTTTTAGCAGAGGACTATGTGATGAACCACAAGCCCATGAGTAAGATTGTTCTAGAGGAAATGAGAGGGGAAGTTCCTACTTCAATACCAACGATACAGGAGGATATACCACAAGTGACTGCATCGCGTGTCACAGATGATACACATGTAGTACCTCGTCGTAGTGGGAGAGTTGTTAGACAACCTGACAGATTCATATTCTTGGGAGAGTCTTTAGATTGGGTCCCTGGTGAACATGAACCTGATCCTTAGACCTATGACGAGGCACTCCAAGATAAAAATGCAGTATCTTGGCAAAAGGCGATGAATTCTAAGATAGAATCTATGGATTCTAATCAAGTTTGGGAGCTAGTAGAACCACCTGATGGTGTAAAAGCCATTGGATGCAAGTGGATCTACAAAAAGAAGAGAGGATCAGACGTGAAGGTGGAAACTTTCAAAGCAAGGCTTGTTCTGAAGGGGTATACTCAGAAAGAGGGTATCGATTATGAGGAGACCTTTTCGCCAGTAGCCATGCTTAAGTCTATCCAGATTCTCTTGTCTATTGCCGCTCATATGGATTATGAGGATTGACAGATGGATGTCAAGACAGCTTTCCTTAACAGAAGTCCTGAGGAAAACATCTATATGAAGCAACCAGAGGGATTCATTATGAAGTGCAGAGAGCATCTTGTGTGTAAGCTTAATCGGTCAATTTATAGATTGAAGCAAGCTTCAAGATCATAGAACATCTGGTTTGATGAGGTAATCCAACCTTATGGATTTATTCAATGTCCGAATGAGTCTTGTGTATACAAGAGATGTGACGGAAACGTAGTAGTATTTCTTGTACTATACGTAGATGACATTTTGCTCATTCGCAACAATGTCAAAGTGTTATCAGACGTAAGGGTATAGTTGTCCAAACAATTTGATATGAAGGAATTGGGAGAAGCTGGACACATCCTTGGGATGAAAGTTATAAGGGATCGTAAGAAAAGGATGTTGTACTTATCTCAAGCTTCATACATTTGCACTATCCTAGCTCATTTTAGCATGCAAAACTCCAAGAAAGGTTTTCTACCTTTTCAGCATGGAGTACCTCTATCTAAGGAGATGTGTCCTAAAACATCAAATAAGATAGAGGAGATGAAGGTGGTTCCTTATGCTTTGGCCATGGGAAGCCTCATGTATGTTATGTTGTGTATGAGACCGGATATCTGCTTTGCCGTGGGCATGGTTAATAGATATCAAAGTAATCTAGGATAAGGACATTGGACTGCGGTAAAGTATATATTAAAGTACCTGAAAAGGACTAGGAATTATATGCTAGTTTACCATGCAGATCAATTGCACCCTGTGGGTTACAAGGATTCTGACTCCCAATCAGATAGGGATAACAGTAAGTCTACCTCGGGGTATGTGTTTACTTTGGGAGGTAGAACTATAGTATAGAGGAGTTTCAAGCACAAATGTGTTGCAGACTCCACCATGGAAGCTGAGTATGTGGCAGCCTCTGAGGCAGCCAAGAAAGTTGTATGGCTTAGGAACTTCATGATGGACTTAGATGTGATTCCTGGTTCGCCCAAAGCTATCACAATTTATTGTGATAATAGTGGTGCAGTAGCAAACTCGAAGGAACCAGGAGCCCATAAGGCGCCTAAACATATAGAGTGCAAGTACCACCTGATACGAGACATCGTAAAGTGAGGGGAAGTTGCTGTCGCCAAGATTGCATCAGAGGATAACCTAGCAGATCCTTTCACTAAGACCCTTCTAGCGAGACCTTATGATAGGCATGTGAAGGGGATGAGAATCAGATGTATAGCAGTTTGATGACAGTATATTCTTTTAGTATAAGTGGGAGATTGTTAAGATGTATACTAAAAGTCTAACTTTTGTATAAACATCTAATTTTGGAATAAGAATCACATGGTCATTGTTTACATTTTGTATTTGATATATATGCTATTGTCCTTTACTTTACATTGTTGATATCATGGTGTATGGTGTCACACAGAAGATCATGTTATCGGTCCCTTGTGAAGTATAAGTAGTGGCTCACAACCGAGATGGATTTGGACAAACCATTAGAATGGTTGTAGTGTAATTTGGTATTAGTCTATCTTGACTATAGAATTATACTAGTACACTTTGTTTGTATTGAGCAAGACCGACTTAGAGGTGATTCGATTTATACTGACTATATAATCGAATCAAACCTTAGATATTATGATGTACGTGCTTTTAATCCCGATATAATAACGGGCACATGTACTTAATATCTATTTCTTTAAATTACCAATGGGCGAGATTTATTTGTTAAATCGATAGGCCCGATAAATTAGAAAATAATATTATTTACATGGTGTGTCATTGATTATAGAAGGAAACCGTGTCCTAATGCGTTAAGATGATGATTATAGAAAGACTAAGTACTTGTTCTATAAAGTATTAAAAACAAGACTAAGTACTTAAATTGTACCAATAATATATGACTATATAATTTTTTTTTTAAATTTGAACTTTCCTATGTCTGACACAATCCTAGGAATCTTATTGACCACAAGAAAATTCCTATGTGTCTTAGGGATTTTCCATAAATGAATAATGGAATTCGATTTTTAAAAAAATATAATACTTTTCTTGATTTAATTTCTTTTCTAGTTTGACACAATCCTAGAAACTCTTGTTAACTACAAGGAAAATTTTCCTAAGTATCTTGGAAATTCTTCTAAACTCATGATAAAACATTTACAAAAATTTTCAAAAGTATTTAAAGGACAAAAATATTTTCAGGATGAGTTTTGAAAAAATAATATTATGTTTTCAAATGATTTTAAAAGATAGTGCACGAAAGCATAATATTTTTGAAATTTTTAATAGTTCTTTTAATTTGACTTCCCCCTAAACTTGACATAGTCCTAGGAAGCTTGTTGACTACAAGTGATCTTCCTTTGAGTCTTAGGGTTTGATTCAATAGAAAAGAATTAAAAATTTTGAACTAATCAGGAATAATAAGAATAAATTAAGTTTATTTGATTAGTACTCCCCCTAAACCTGACACAATTTTAGGAATTCTTATAGATCATTAAGAAATTTTGGTATGTGTCTTTAGAGTTTATCCAAATCAAAAGAGCATTTTTTGAAGAGTATTTTTTTAAATAATATGATATTTTTCAAAGAAATATTTTGAAATGACATAATAAGTTTTTGAAAAATATTTTTCGAAATGCATTTTGAAATGATAATAATTTTTAAAGTACAAAACATTTTGAAAGATATGAATTTTTAAAAAGAATGATTTTTGAAAAATAGTTTAAAAATAGGAATTCGCAAAGATAAAAACTCCCCCTGAACCTGACACCTTCTGGCTACCCTTGTTAACTACAAGGACCTCTACCTAAGTATCTTAAGGGACTCTAGTGTTGACCTAAAAGATTTGTGTCTATGTGTAGGTCAAACAACTTTCGAAAAGATATAATTTTTGAAAATGTATCTATAAATAAACACCCAATCAAGCATGAAATTCATTAAAACATTATTATATTTAAACATTATTTTGAAAATAGATTTTTAAGAACATATCCTAATGATTTTGGAAACATTCTGAAAAATATTTGTCAATTAATTAGTCCTTAACATCTCACCCATTCTAAGTGTCGCAATACAAGCAAGTACGGTTGTCTTATATGTGTTTGTGAGATGCTTGAATAATATTTCTCAATTTAATTTATAGATTGCTTGACCATGAGTTAGATTCGAGTTTAATCAACTAGTAGCATAAAAGTATTTTTCAATAATTGGCTTCTAGGTCTTGGCGAGACACAGAGGCCTTCTTTGGCCGTAGCCTTATTGGATCATCAACCCTTTTCTTAGAAAAGAATGCTTTTAATTCACTTTTTGAAAAAACTTTGGTCTAACTAGTTTAGGATGTGGTGAGGTAGCTTCGGCTAGTTCCACTTAGCTAGGTCAAGCTTCCCTAACATATTATCATCTCGCCCCACCCTAATACTAGGTTAGGCAAGTATCAACCAATCTTTTTACTGTCTAACCGTTCTAAGTAATGCAGAAAAATAAACATGGATGACATGATAGATATTTTAAGGAAAAATAAGTGTTAAGGAAAAATAAGTGGATGCATGGACATGACATTTATGCATGAGTCAATCAAGTTAAGTAATTTTATTAGGTTTTTAATAATGTATCAAATTCTCGATTTGATACATACCATGTGAACCCGCGAATATGTCAACCCACTTTGACATATTTGTTGTTAGAGCTATGATAGGGAGAGTGAAAATGGGAGAGTAAATGGTAGAGTGAATGACGTGGCACTTGAGTGAATGACGTGACACTTTATATGCACACGTCCGATTATCGCTTGGACACCATCGTCGGCCTTCAGCCGCCGTCGCGAATCAAACTATACCCTGGGGGGCACGGTGAACCCGTCGGAGATCGCTGCATACAAAGTGTCATGTCATTCACTCTACCATTCACTCTCCCATTTTCACTCTCCCTATCATTTTTCTTGTTGTTATTTAGTTGGAGATTTTAGTTGAGTAGAATTTTATTTATTTTCGTAATCGAAAGTAATTAATTAAATTTTCATTCGTGAATTTTGTTGAATTAAGAATTGAATTATTAATTAAGATTTAAGAATTAATTATGATTTTAAGTTGATAAGTATTAATTAGTTACGAATTAATTAAAGTTAAGTTATTAAAAATTATTTAAGGTTTAAATTAGTTTAGGAATTAATTAAGGTTAAATCATTAAAAAATTAATTATTGTTTAATTATTTAAGAATTAATTAAGGTTTAAATTATTTAAGAATCAATTAAGGTTTAATTATTTAAGAATAAATTTAGGTTTAAATTATTTAAGAATTAATTAAGGTTTAATTATTTAAGAATTAATTAAGGTTTAAATATTTAGGGTTTAATTATTTAGGAATTAATTAAGATTAAAATTATTAAGAATTAATTAAGATTAAGATTATTAAGAATTAATTAAGATTAAAATTATTAAGAATTAATTAGGATTAAAATTATTAAGAATTAATTAAGTTTAAAATTATTAAGAATTGAGTTTGAATTTAATTATGATTAAAGTTTTTAAAATTTGAATAATGATTTTGGGTCTAATTGCATTTTTTCGTTAATTCAAAAAATTCGAATTCACCTATTGTTTCTTTTGTTTTTAAGTTCTTAATTTTACTTGATACTTTTGTTTTATTTGAATTTATGTAAGCCTTTTTAATTATAGCTTCAATTTTAATAAATTCTTCTTCATCTTCAAAATCATATGCATCTTCATCTTCAGGGTTAAATTCAGAATCTAAAGTTGTATCATTATCATCATAGTAGCATGACTATTAATTAAAGTTGTATTACTATGTTCAAAAGCAGTAGAATTGTTAATTAAGGGTAAACTATTATCCTCAATATTATTTTCAAAAATGGTTTGAACATTAATTTCAGATAGATTATAATTATCAATAATAATTTCATCATTATCCTCAAAATTATCAGAATTATCACTAATATTATTATCCTTAACATTTTCAGAATTATCAGTAATATTATTATACTCAACATTTTCAGAATTATCAGTAAAATTATTATTCTTAACATTTTCAAAATTATTAGTAATATTATTATCCTTAACATTTTCAGCATTATCAGAAATATTATTATTATCATTATCAGCATTATCAGATAAAATTTTAGAATTAATTCTAAAAATTATTGCATTAATATTATGGATTAATGAGTTAATATTTGGTATCTTACTATTATCAATGTTAAGTTCATTATTAACTAATTTGGCATGAATACATTAAGTTGATTATTCAAAAAATCTAATTTATAAGAAAAATTGAAAGTGCTATCTAAATTATCAGCATGCTAGTGTAACTGTGCAGGAATTTAAAATTTATTTCGCAAATTAATTTTTTGTACCTTGGTTAGACACTAGTTCTTGTAGTGTCCGTGCTTTTGACATTTGAAGCACTGGATGTGGCTCTTGTCCCTCCGGACTTCTGGTGTTAGTACCTCCTTTGCCGCCGGTGGTGAAAATCGAGTCTTACGAGTAGGACACTAGTTTTTATAGTGCCCCTCCCTGCACTTGAAACATATAATATAAATTTTAAAAGTTGACATAATTTAAAAATACCTATATTCACCCTTGCTCCCCCTCAATTCTTGGCGTCTTTGCTCCTTTGGCTGTCAGTCCAGTGAAGAGCTTCCAGGCTCTGATACCACTTGTAGGATCGTTGCCGGTTAATAGAGGGGGGGGGCGAATATCACTCGTAAAATTTGTCGAAATTTCGTCGCTTACTCATCTTTCTATCAGGGTTAGTACGCAGTGGAAATAATATAAAGAAAGACAAAATAAACACACAGAGGCACGCGGGTTTTACGTGGTTCCCAACCCCCTAGGGTCAGTACGTCAAAGGCCTAAGCGCTCAATCGTGACTCTACTAATGGTCTCTTTTCCGAACTTTCCGGAGGCAGAGAAACCCGTCTTACAGTTATGTTTACAAGCAAGGAATAAAAGAAATTAATAAGGTATATAAAAGCAAACCAAAACAACTCGGCCAACTCCGGAAGTCCGAAGTGCCGCACGCTTCTTCCTGGAGCCTCCTTGGTCGCTGAGCTTTGACTTGAGCATTTTTTTTGCAGAGAATGCTTAGATTGATGTGGAAGCTGATGTTCTGCATTAAGGGGTTGAACCCCTATATATAGCACCATCTCGGGCGCCTCTAAGACCTTGGGCGCCTGCCACATCGTGGTCAAAGTTCATCGTTTGCACCGAAATTGCAGGGCTAATAAAATTTCCTTCCCAAGTGCCTGGGACTTTCCCAGGCGCCTGGCTTGCTAGGCGCCTATGAGCGGGCTTCCGCAACTGGGGTGCCCACCTTCTTTTGGGTGCCTGATTCAAGTCAGACGCCCAGGAGCTGTCTCCCAGGTCTTGTTTCCCCTGCGTTTACTCTCCTATCTTGCCACCAACTCTAGGTACCTGCAAGACAACAAACACAAGACAAACATATAAGTAATCTTAGCTTTAATGATTGGTTCTGACTTTGGATTTGACCCGAACCCTAGGTCGAACAGACGCCTAATGTTCTCTTTCCCAGGGAACGCGTCCTCACCTACTCCACACTTGGAGAAGTTGTGTTTGTCAACCAGAACCTCCGGTTGGACTTTCGCTTAGCCTCCGAGAACTTGAATCTCAAGACGTCTGACCTCGATCCGTCTCTACTTCTGTTCGCGATTCCCGCTCGACTAAAGCTTTTGCCAACAGGGACCTCCGCCTGGACTTTTGCTCGATCTTCGAGAACTCGGATCTCGTGACGTCCGACCTCAACCCGTCTCTGGTTCTGTCCGCCATCCTCACTTGGCAAAGATTTCATTGCCCGATCCCCGACCAGGACTTAGTGCTCAGTCCCCCGGACCAAGACTTCATACCCAGCTTCACTCACCAGGACTTAGTCCAACCTAGCTTCACTCACTAGGACCCAGCTTCACTCACCAGGATTTACTTCACCTAGCTTCACTCACTAGGATTTCCTTCACCTAGCTTCCCTTGCTTGGACCCGGCTTCACTCACCAGGGTTTCTTTCACCAAAATCACTTCTTTGCTAGTCATCATGATGCTGACTAGACTTCCTCCAATCATTAGATAAATATGATTTCACACCTCATGTCCGGTGTGGATTAATCCTTTGGTCAAACCGACCAACCCTGGGTTCTATTCACTCTGCCAAACATCAGTTCCTGTTTGGCTAACCCTTTGTCAACCTGATTAAACCTGGGATAACCCTACCAAACATAATGTCTTGTTTGGTTTAACCCTTCATCACTTTAACCACCCTTAATATATGATCTAACATATATTGTTACTAACTTTAGTATATTGTCAAACATCGGAACACTAGAGGATGACTGTTCATCACTGATGCATTTTGTGTTGGATCGGAGTATATCGATAGAGGGGGAGGGGTGAATATCGATCGTAAAATTTTCGGATGATTAAGAGAAATTATGCAGCGGAAAACACAAAAACAATTGCTAACAATCTTTCTTTTTACGTGGTTCGGAGTCGCAGTTGGCTCCTACTCCAAGGCCTACGGTCCTTGACAGTTTACGATGGGCAATTCCATATTCGTAAAAACATTTACAAGTTGGAGTACAAAATATAAAATTGAAAATGAAATTACAACACTTTACGAAAATAAACTTTTACCGACGACCGGAGTGGTTGGAAGTTCGGAGCAGCGGGTCATCGTCGGTGCTTGAAGCGCGACTGCGGAGCGTGTCGGAGCGTAGCGCTTGAACGAAAGTGTTGAGAGCAAGTTGTTCGAGTTGTTCTGAAGCCTTGTGGGTGAACCCCTATTTATACTGGTAGCTGGGGCGCCTGTGTTGAAGGGGGCGCCTGACACGTGGCCTCTCCTGCGAGAACTCTAATCCGCAGGCTTGGTCAGCACCTAACCCCTTCATTGAGGCGCTTGAGCTGACTGGGGCGCCTGTGTTAACACAGGCGCCTAGCTTGACTTGGTCCAAAGGCTTTCATGGCAGTTTGCTTCGATGGCTTGGTTTGGCCTTGCACTGGGGCGCCTGTATCCATACAGGTGCCTAGCCCAATAAGGCGCCTCCTTCCAATGAGGTGCTTGAGCTGCAGAAACACCGTCCCTTCATTTCCTGCAACCAGGGTTAGTTCCAAACACAAGAAGAAAATATACATGATATATTAAACATTATTTACAGCTAAGCTGTCTTGGTTCTAACTTTGGGTCTCCCAAATGGAACCCTAGGTCGAATCGACCCCTAATGTCTCCTATGGGGAACGCGTCCTCACCTACTCCTCTTAGGAGAATTTACCTTTTTGCCAACCAGCTCCTCCGGTTGGACTTTTGCCCAATCCCCCGGATCAGGTCTTAGTGCCCAGCTTTACTCACTAGGTCTACGGTGCCCAGTCCTGGACCAGGTCTTCGGTGCCCAGTCCTCGACCAGGTCTTAGTGCCCAGCTTCACTCACCAGGTCGTTTTTTCCAACCTTATGTTAGGACTTAGTTGCCCAGCCCGCGGCCAGAACTTAGTGCCCAATTCAACGAACCAGGACTTAATGCCTAGTGTACCTAGGACTTTCCTGCACACTTAATAAGCTTGTTAGATCACAATCAAATCTTAACTTCCGAACCCTTTGCCATCATCAAAACATAGGTTTGACCTTGGTGCTTCCGACACCAACAATCTCCCCCTTTTTGATTTATGACAATATGGTTCAAAAAGTTAAGTTAAGAACATATTATAGCAATCTAACAACCATAATAATCTAACAATAGAAATTTATCTCCCTCTGAATTGCACATTCTCCCCCTGAAATTTTCAATGTCATGCGGGTTTTGTAAACTTTCTAAGTGCTAAGTGTTTTTCAAAATTTAGCAAAAAGTTTTAATTTTCTGACTAAGTATTTTTTGGAAATAGAGCAATTTTACTCAAGAATTTTCCGACACTTAGACAGTTTTTGCCAGCCTAATTTTTGTTTCAAAGAACTTTTTGTAAAAGTAAATTTACTTAAGCAAGATAAATTTTAAAACCAGATTTCCCTTTAAAAAATTTAAATTTTGAGAACTTGGGAAAACATTTGATTACAAAAAACTTTTTCCGTACTTAGAAGAGTTTGTTTTGGAAAACACTTTGTGCATTTAAAACATTTTCACTTAAAAAAAATCTTTATTTTTTTTCAAACAAAGTTTGTTAAAAAAAATTTACTTAGCACCATTTTCAAGGAGATTTCAAGGGAAAATTTCCACCATTTTCAAGGAGGTTTCAAGGGAAATTTTTCTTAGAAATTTTTTTCAAAATACACTTAGAAATTTTTGACATCATTTCGAAGTATTTTGAAAGCACTTTTTAGAAAAAAATTTGATTGAAGCTTTTACTTTACTTTTTGGAAAAAGAAATGAAAATTTTGAAAAATTTCCTCCTTTCTTTTGTTTCTCTGCCCCTTTGCCATATATCAAAAAATTGATACCAATTTTAGCAAGTAAATTAGAGCTAGTAAGAAATTGAAATTCTATATTGAACCAACTCTAATGAAAAAAAAACTGGACCAAACCAAATTAAATCGATCTTGTTCGGGTCTTGTCTAACCTTGTTAGCTATTTATTAACTATCATAAACAGTAGCTTTCGCTAGGGTTGGTCAAGTTAAGTGATCTGATCAAGTTAGATTTTCTAAGCTTGACACTTAACCTGATTGCTGTTCAACTTGTATTTATTGCCCCAATTACTGCAGATGCACTGACTTAAAGCATCTTGAATCAAGGCATAGACCTAAGCATCTCAACCAAGCTAGGTTATCATTCAAAAGTACCCTAAGGTGCTTGTGAGATGCTGACTTCTAGATCTATAGGTGCATGCAGTTCTAGGGTTAGGGCCTAAGCTAAATCCATTTGCAAAAAAGCCCTAGTTTTGAAGGGGGTAGTTTTTGAAAGAAAACTAAGTCGAAAAATTATTTTAAATTTCAAAACCTTGATAAACAAAATGATAAATTTGCTAATTTTTGAAAAAAATTAAGAAAAATAGGAAAATTTTTAAGAAAACAATATAGATCAGTCCTATTCTACTAAGCACAACCCTAACTTATAATGACGTTAATGACTTAGCAGTTAAACAAATAATCGAGGCATAAAGCAGGTAATAAAGCAGATAACTCATCAGGTAGGTAACTAGCCAGTAGATACAATTGCTGAATAAAAGTTAACTGGTCAATCACAAGGACCAGTAAAGTCAACCACAGGTCAACCCTACTAGGTAGGGCAAGTCAAATAGTACAAGTACAGTCAACTAGCTGGGAAATCACTCAGATCTACGAGGAGGGGCTAGGGGGGGTGGAATGGGCCAGGCTGCCATGACCGAAACATGGACATTACTTTGTTGTGTCGAGCCGCATTTGCCTCGCGTTCGGCTTGAAGATTGTCCATGTATTCGGTGTGATAACCCTGGTTCACATTATGATCGGTCTGAAGAGCGTCTATAAACTCAACGTGACGGGCCTACATCTCCTCTCGGAGGTTGTGCATCTCCGTCTGTAGTAGTGCCAGGCACTGGTCGGTGGTCGGTGGTCGGTGGAGGAGGCTCCTGCAAGTGCTCATTGATCTTGGCTACTAGATCGGCTACATCAACCTCCACCTCCTCGTCCGAGTCTATCTGGGTTCAAGCCCTCTGGTGTCTCCATGAAAGAACCCCGGTGGCTGAGACATCTATGTTAGATCGTGTGCGTTGCTAGAGGGCGGGGAGGGGGGGGGGGTGAATAGCACATTTTTGATGTTTTCTCTACAAGGATGTTAGCACAATACAAACAAAAATATATGAAAAACAAGAGAACAAAGCTAACTCAGAAGATTTTACTTGCTATCCACCCCGAAAGGTGACTAATCCAAGGATCCACGCGGTTGCACACTCTCCACTATGAAAACCTCCTTCAAGGTGGAGAAACCTTTACAAAAGTCGCCTTCTTCCTCTTTACAAGATGCGATGAAAAGCAAGAGGAAGATCTGAGGAGTATTGGCACGAACAACACTTTCTTACAATAGAAAACCATACGGTTCACGTGCTAAAAAGTCCCCTTTAAATAAGAGAACAGGACAACTTCGCAAGCTGTCCAGCCCCGCACCAGTCGGGCAGTCGACTGGCCTAGCTTTAAATGCCAGCCAACGGCTAGTTTTTGGGGATGACCAGTCGAATGCCCCAAGGGCAGTCGACTGCTCCAAGGTTGAAAACTTTCTGTGAGTTTTGGCAGTCGACTGGCCTAGCTTTAAATGCCAGCCAACGACTAGTTTTTGGGGATGACCAGTCGAATGCCCCTAGGGCAGTCGACTGGTCCAAGGTTGAAAACTTTCTGTGAGTTTTGGCAGTCGATTGGCTTTCTACCAGTCGGCTGCCCAGCCTCTACACTCACTTACATTCACTCCGAACACTCTCCTTCATGTATGCCTTCAGGTATGCTCCCTTGGCTTGCCCCTTGAAGTCTTCTTCCTGTTGGGACCGGGTGCATGTTGACATGGATACGGGTTCGTAATTTTAAAATTTAATTACGTGCAGCGGAAGGTTTAGCATAAATAATTTCTTAAATTATTTTAACCACGTATCTAGCATGCAACCTTAAGTTGTGGAGACATGATCATACATTTAAAATTTTACAGAAAGTAAACTAATTTACTTAATACCTCGCGTAACTCGTAGAAAGGGACGAGATCCAACCGTAGCGTCCCTTGGAAGCTCCGCCTCTATTCACGTCCACGCCGAGTTCTCTTCGGGATGACTTCGCAAAGCCACGAGTTTCGTGCCGACAAGAACTACTGCTTCTTCTTCTTCTTCGGCACCTTCTTGGTGGATGTGGCTCACGACAACTAGAAGGGGCATCGGTCCTAGTGGAGGGAGAGGGCGCCGGCCCTAGAGGAGGTAGAGGGCGTCGGCCCTAGAGGAGGTAGAGGGAGAGAAGGAGAGAGAGAGGGCTTGCTTCTTAATCTCTTGATCGGAATTCAAGCCTTGCCTTGGTTCTTTTATATAGCAGCCTCTCCATCGCCAATTCTCCCTTCTAACGGAATAAATTTTCATAAGAAATTTATCTTATAAATTTTCCTATGAATTATTCCGTTATGCCAAGTTTTATTATAACTAAGTTTATAATAAAAACAAACACATCTCCCCTTTTATTATGGAATAAATTTTCACAAGAAATTTATTATATAAATTTTTTTTATCATGGAAAAATCAATTCCTAATTGATAAAATAAATCAATCCAAGGTTTATTTTATTTTCCATGAAAATAAATCTCTTTATATAAATTTCTTTATCCATAATTTTATAAAACAAATCGCGTTTGATTTATTTTATAATTTAAACAAAATAATTTGGTTTCCCTCCTCATTGTGGCCGGCCAAACCAAAGAGGGTGGGGACCCTCTTTGGCCGGCCAAACCAAGCCGTCTCCTTGCGAATTAAACTCATTTAATTCGTCCAATAAGCCTTCAAAAGACTTAGCCATTTTAAGCTTCCGGTGCGCCTCTGATAAATTCAGATTCGACTTATTTCTCTTGATCGGAAAATTCAATTTTCAACTCGTTTTAAATCCCTCGGATTACTCGTAGTGCCTGTGACTAAATAGGTTTTCGATTTATGTTGGCCGTCTATAATTAACCAATTATAGAACGATCATGAGTGGCACCTAGTAGTACATCATGATCCCCAATTAATCGAAAGATCAACGGTTGACCTCAGAAATTATTCTGAAACCCTTCAGCAGCTTTAATGAATCGTGCCTCATTCCCTTCACCATCTTATACCCACTTGGTTCAGGACACGGTCTATGTGTGTCAGTCCCCACTAGGCTGACTACGTCACACCTAGCCCAAGTAATGTCTTTCTCGTCCAACGGATTCTAATTACTCTCATGTTTCTGAGAGATTCATACTCGGAACATGTGATGCTCTGGCCAGAGGCTTCGAGTAACAATCCGACGATAGGCCTTGGGTATACATCTCCTCTCAAGGAGTGGTGAATCCTTTGTAGGCTGTTCAAAAATCTTCGGGCACTTCGGCTTATACCCAATCATCCTGGGTCCACACCTCCTTGGAGATGCTTGCTTAAGATGTCAAAGTATAAGTCTTCATGACCAAGATGACTTGAACACCGTAAGTCAAAGGAACATCGCACTTAAGCTGCAGTAAGAAATTCATTGACATATCTATATGTAGATTACCATATGAAGTTTTACAGCTAGACACTCCAATGAACTAGTTCCCTTAACTAGCATTCATGTTTATCTCCGGACATCCCAATGTCACTAGCCAGTGAGAATCAGCTGATTAGGGAATAACCCATGCTAGTCTCCATAGAATTGATGGTGTCCGTATTTATCAATTCATCGACTAGGGACAATTTCAATACTTCACAATTGCACATGTAGAGATAATCACTAGTTGTGAATTCATCACAAATTCTCTCATGCTGTGAATTGTATTGTGACATTCAGTAAATGAGTTTAAGATCTCAATCAAATACATGAACATGTATACTCAAATAGTGAATATTATTTATTAAAGTAAATGATTACAATCATAAGGCGATTGCCTTAGGACACTTCTCTCATATTACTAACAAACTTCCACTTGGCCTAATGCCAATCGCTACGGTATCCAATACCACAGGCTCTAACATGACCCTCAAACTTACTTTGAGGCAAGGCCTTAGTTAAAGCATCCGCTAAATTCCTTTCAGTGGGAATTTTCTCAATTTGTATATCATTCCTACTTATAATCTCTCTGATCAGATGATAGCGGCGAAGCACGTGTTTGGATCGCTGATGAGATCTTGGTTCCTTTCTTGTGCAATAGCTCCATTGTTGTCGCAATAAACCGGTATTGCTTCATCAATGGTTGAACCTCACCAAGTTTTGAGACAAAATTCTTGTTCCAGACTGCTTCCGTGGTAGAATCCGCTACGGTGTCTTGTTTGGAACTCTTCCAACTTATTGCGCCTCTATTCAAGATAAATACGTATCCAGACTGAGATTTGGAGTCATCCTTATCTGTCTGGAAACTGGCATCTGTATACCCACGTATCACCATATCATCTTCTCCATATATTAGGAACACACCCTTAGTTCTTCTTAAGTACTTAAGGATTGTCTTGACAGCCGCCCAATGATCCATTCCTGGATCAGACTGGTATCTGCTCGTGACGCTCAGAGCATACGATACATCGGGCCTAGTACATAACATAGCATACATGATAGATCCTATCGCGGATGCATAAGGAATCTTATTCATGCAAATCCTCTCGTCTTCTGTGCGCAGACACATAGACTTTGAAAGGTTGATCCCATGCCTGATGGGAAGGTAACCTTTCTTGGATTCCGACATGCTAAACCTTTTTAGCACTCGGTCTATATATGTAGACTGCGAAAGACCAAGCAACCGTTTTAATCTATCTCTATAGATTCTAATCCCAAGGATACATGGAGAAAGTTTTGGACAACCAAATTTTAACTGACTGTAAGACTGATATATCTTTCCTATAAGTAATATGTCATCGACATATAACACTAGGAATACAACTGCACTCCCACTAACCTTCTTGTACACACAAGGTTCGTCTGGATTTTGTGAGAAATCAAACTCTTTGATTGTCTTATCAAAATGGAAGTTCCAGCTCCTGGATGCTTGCTTCAGTCCATATATGGATCGTCGAAGCTTGCATATTTTGGTTTTATCAACCGATGTGAAACCTTCAGGTTGTATCATGTATACATCCTCAAGCAGGTTTCCATTAAGGAAAGTTGTTTTCACATCTATTTGTCATATCTCATAATCATAATGAGCTGCTATGGCTAGGAGCATCCGAATGGATTTAAGCATAGCTACTGACGAATAGGTTTCGTCATAATCAATTCCTTATTTCTGACGATATCCTTTTGCCACTAATCTAGCCTTAAAGGTAACAACATTACCTTTGATGTCGGTTTTCTTCTTGAAAACTCACTTGCACCCTATGGGCTTAATCCTTTCAGGTGGGTTAACCAAGTCCCATACTTGATTTTCGTACATGGAATCCATTTCCGATTTCATGGCTTCAAGCCATTTGTCCCTTTCTGAACTTTTCAGAACATCTTCATAACTGATAGGTTCGTCGTCATTCGATTCACTTATGAGAAATCCGTATCTCTCTGGAATATTGCGTGTCCTATCAGACCTACGAAGAGGTGGTGTTGTTTTAGGTTCAACTGATAGCTCATCATTATGAGTTATTGGTTGTGGGTCTAGACTAGGTGTCTCTGTAATGTGTATTGGAGTTTCTTGAACTTCATCAAGTTCTATGCCACTCCCACTGTTTTCTTGTAAAAGAAATTCTTTTTCCAGAAATACAGCATGCCTTGAAACAAACACCTTTTGTTCCAAGGGATGATAGAATTGGTAACCCTTTGTTTCCTTAGGGTATCCAATAAATAGACATTTATCAGACTTAGCATCCAATTTGTCTGATACAGTTCGCTTCACATAAGTAGGACAACCCCATATCTTAAGGTGAGTTAAGTGAGGTTTCTTACTATTTCACGTCTCATATGGAGTAGTAGAGACTACCTTGGTCGGGACTCTGTTTAGCAAGTAAACAGCTGTCTTAAGTGCATACCCCCAAAAGGATTTTGGAAGAGTTGCATGATTCATCATGGATCTAACCATGTCCATCAAGGTTCGGTTACGCCTCTCAGATACACCATTATGCTGTGGTGTATATGGCGGAGTCCATTGAGACAATATCCCATTGTCCCTAAGATAATCTTGAAACTCTTGACTCAAGTATTCACCACCCCTATCGGATCGAAGTATCTTAATACTTTTGCCAAGCTGTTTCTCTACTTCATTTCTGAACTCTTTGAATTTCTCAAAAGTTCAGATTTGTGTTTCATCAAGAACACATACCCGAATCGTGAGTGATCATCGATAAAGGTAATGAAGTAGCTATAGCCTCCTTGTGCAAGAGTTGACATTGGTCCACATACATCAGTATGTATTAGACCAAGCAATTCTCCCACTGGATTACCTTTTCCGGAAAAGGGTAATTTGGCCATCTTGCCTTTTAAGCATGATTCACATGTATCAAATGAACCGGGTTCAAATGATTCCAGAATTCCACATCGGTGTAATTTGGTCATACGTTTCTTACTTACATAGCCAAGACGACAATGCCACGTATAGGAGTCTATTTGATTATCTATTCGAGCACGTTTGTTGCTAACTTCGATATTGAGAATGTCACCGGATAAATCTAACGTGTAGATACCATTGCACAAAGTTCCGGTCCCATAAAGAACACCATTTAATGTTATGTAACAACATTTGTTACTAAAAGTTAAATGATAATCTTTTTCATTTAAGCATGAAATAGATACAATGTTCTTTATTAACGAAGGAACAAAATAACAATTATCCAATTCTAAGACACGTCCAGTAGGGAGCTTTAGCAAATATGTTCCGATGGCAAAAGCAGCAATCTTTGCTCCATTTACAACTCACAAATTCGCTTCTCCCTTGACGAGTCTTCTTCTATTCCTTAGCCCCTGTATGTCATTACATATATGTGAGCTACACGCAGTATCAAGTACCCAGGTATTTGAGGAAATAGAGTGACATTCAATAACGAAGATACCTGAAGAGGATGGGGCATCGGATGCCTTCTTCTTCAAGGACTCAAGATAAACCTTGCAGTTTCTTCGCCAGTGACCCTCCTTGCCGCAATGATGGCAAGTGCCTTTTGGTGTCTTTTCAGTCTTTTTGGCCTTTTTCTTCATTCCCTTATTCTGTTCTTTGGCCTTCCTCTTAGAACCATTCTTCGAGGAACCAACTAATAGTACCGTCTTTTGATCCTGCTTTACAGAAGGCTCTATAGTCTTCAGCAGGTTGAGCAACTCAGGAATGGTAGTCTCCAGCTTGTTCATCCGATAGTTCATCACAAATTGTGAATAACTTTTGGGTAAACAATGCAGAATTAAGTCAATACTTAGTTCATGATCCATTGCAAAACCGAGTGTGCCCAGTCGCTCAATGTACCCCAACATCTTCAACACAAACTGTGAGACAGAAGTGCCCTCCTGCATTTTAGAGGTGAAGAGGAGTCTGGATACCTCGAACCTTTCGGATCTCGCCTGCTCTTCAAATAACTCATGAAGATGGAAGATGATGGTATAAGCATCCATATGCTCATGCTGCTTTTGTAGCTCAGGTACCATAGAGGCTAGCATGATGCAACTCGCAAGTTCAGAATCGGTCACATGTTTCTGATAGACCACTAACTGGTCTGGAGTATCTTCTGGAGGACGGTTGGGAAGTTGATCTTCAAGGATATAAGCAAGCTTCTCTGCCTTGAGGACTATCCTCAGGTTTCGAAGCCAGTCCATGAAGTTTGGCCCAGTCAGATTATTGGTGTCCAAAATGGAACGCAAATTCAGAGAAGACATGATCGAGTGATTATCCTAGAAATACAAATTGAGCTTATGTGAGAAGAATGATAAAGAATGCATCAACATACATTAATTAAATCCTATTTATTTTTCGAATTGAATAACCCTTTTTATCAATTCGGGAGATCGTAGGAACATCTCCAAATAGGTTGATATCCAACCATAGATAAGAACAATCATGGCTGTGGCCATCAAGTTATTCTTAGCTATGAAGGTAGGTAATTATACCGATTACATATCACATATATGTAACTATCACTTATGCTATCAACTAATTGAATGTTTGCATAAATCATTGGGTTGTTAACTCATTAACAAGTATGCAACATATACATAGCACCCAACTGTACCTCTCTTTACATCGACCTGGCTGTGGCACAACAAATCGATGCTCCAAGCTTAAGGCTGACCCATTAATCAAGAAATAGTTTTAATATGGTTGGAGTTCATTCAACCGTTTAGTCAGGCTTGGATGTGTCCAACAACCAAAACTAAGGATTGACCTCTGACTCCAACTATATTAATCATAAACTAATTCCATGGTTTGAACATGTTGAGGTTCAAGCTGGGCATGGATGTGTCCATCAACCCAAACGAGAAACAAAACTCCGGTTCTAACCATATTAATGGAAGGTGTTGGCCTTAATATTTTGTAAGGGGTTTTGGGTCTCATCCTTTCTTTTCTAAGCACATTCATGACATATAATTATGTCATGTACTAACGATTTCCTTAATAAAGTATGTATGTGACTTAATTTATCAAGTCTCATTAATTGAATTAGGAACCGGATTTCCTAATTCTAATTTCATACTTTATTCAAGGAATTGTTTTGGGAAACAATTCCTAAATTGTCATAATCAATTTCGGAATAATATGTTTAGACTTTGATTTCTCTAAATCAAATCTTATTAATTAAGAGACAATTCCCTTAATTCAACCACATATATTTTCATGAAAATCTTATTTAAGAAACTCTCTAGGAAACATTTTCCTAATTAATTTTGGAGACAACAATATGTAAGAGCATCACCTCTTAATCAAATAGGAAATATCGTTTGAGAATCACCTCAAAATTTCCAGATTTGATTACATATTTTATTTATGGATTTATTAATTTCAATAAATTATTTTCTTTGGTGGCTCCCCGAGCTAGATTACCCAAAAAATGAATTTGTTGTAAATCTAATTTGGTCTGCTCCCGAGGCGTAACCAATTAACATGACAATTTTATTCAAAATAGGAAATTAAATTACAACAACTAACTTTAAATTGTACGGCTCCCCGAGGTCAATCCAAATAAAGAATTTTGTTAATAATTTAAAACCAATTCGAATTTAATTGTCAATTAATAATCCATAAATTTGTCTAGACTGTCTTGAAAGAAAGTGCCCAAAATTGCGAGATTTCATAATAGGTTTTCAGAATAATTGTAAGTTTCTGGTACAAAAAAAACTTACATATTTCCAAAATTGAAAATTTCTAAAATAGGAAATTTCCAAAATTGGAAGTTTCCAAAATGGGAAGTTTTCACAATTATCATAAAATTTCAGAACTAGGATATTTCAAAGTTTGCGAAATTTCATGAGGATTTCCAAACTTTGAAATTCCTAAATCTAAAATTTATATAATTGGAAAGTTTCCATAATTGAAAATTTTCCAAAATTGAGATCATGACAAAGTTTTCCGCAAAACAATTATATGATTATGTCGAACACTAACCGGCTCTGATACCACTGTTGGGACCGGGTGCATGTTGAC